>JAUJYS010000311.1:0-25497 GCA_033995665.1 Melogona broelemanni | reverse complement strand
CTCGATCCCCCGACACCTGTGTTTTTCTTGGCAGAATACAGAGGTGGTTTGCCATTACCTTCCTCCGCGCAGTACTAAGAGCCAAACCAACGATCGGCTGCTCTGGGAATCGAACCCAGATCCGCTGGTTGGATCTGGACTGGACTAAACGGCCGTAAATATGTGAAGAGCACATTTTCACCACTACCCACCCCATCTATATTTATAGATTATAATCGAATAAACGAAAGCCTGCGCCGGGAATCGAACTCGGGGCCGCCCGCACTGCAGTCGGTCGCAATACCGACTGGGCCAGACGGTTCGTACATACGCCTACAAGATTCCCCATTCTTATCTCCACCAACTGTATTTCCATTCTCTTTTCCAGCTTCGTGTTCTCCAATTATCTGTGCGAGCGGTACGAGGTGCACATCATCCCCGGCCGTCACCTGCCTGTCAACACCAACAGCAGCCACACGGTGGTAGAAACCCAGCCCACCAGCAGCAGGCGAGCCGCCAGCAGCACTCAAGCGCCCACACGGGGTCCGGGCGCGGGCGTGGACAGGGGTCCGCCGGCACTAGCCTCTGAGTCGGGATCGGGGGCCTACGGTGGGGGTGGTTCGGGGATAATCGCGAGGACGAAGAGCAAGTACGACACCACTGAACAAAAGGTATGTTGGGTGTCTGCAGTCTCATTCTTGAATTTGATGGATTTTGTATCGCTTCTGTGAGTGGGGTGGAGATATAACTTTGCCAATGATATTTGTATTTTTAAAAACTTTCTATTAAGATGACTTGAGCGTAGTCTGTTTGGACATCATTGCGGCCCTTTTAAACCAACTTGCACACGTCTTAGAGACTTGAAATTTTGAAATCTAGTAGATCTCGAGGAACATTTGAATCTATGAAAATGCCATGGTGTTCTTCGAATCCTGGAAAAAGTTATTAATTAATTTAGTTGAAAGCGATTGGCCAAGGATATGACAAAACGTCCTTTACAAATGGCCACAATAATTTAGTTTTAAAGCTTCTATGAAAAGTTTAGTTCAAAGGTTAGGTTGTCATATTTTCACGAGCTTTTGGTATTCATGAGTTTTCATGAGCTTGCATGAGCTTTTCACATCCATTCCAATTAATTTTGTTGAAAAATTCGGGTTTTTAATATTGAAAACTTTCTATTAAGATGAGCATCTCTAAAATGAAAGTTTATCAGAAAAACGAAGTTTTTTGCATTTACTTTTATTCTAATAACATTCATTCGATTTATTTATTTATTTGTGTAGCACTACGAATACAGCATAGCGAGCTCCCTCTCCGAAAAGCTCAATCTAGGTGATAGGAAGTCGTCGACGGAAAACCCGTGGCACACAAAGCAAAAACAACAAAGTGAGTGTTAAATGAAAATTTTCAGAAAAAAATGTTTACAATTTACATTGTAAACATTTTTTTAAATCACCGTAGTGCCTAGTGCACTACAGGAATACTGCACCCTCGTGTCTCTATGGAAATATGTGAGGGGCAGGGAATGGAAGGGGATTGGCAGCTGGAATAGCCAGGCTGCAGGATCCACCCCTAAGCTCTGGACTCCCTAATGGTAGCTGAGGGGTGACGCCAGTACCACAGGATCGAATAAACGAAAGCCTGCGCCAAGAATCGAACCCGGGACCACCCGCTCAGTAGAATGTGACCATACCCACTGAGCCACTGGGGGCCGACTCATGAGCTCAATGTCACGCTCAATTATTTATTCTTGCTGGCTAAATACATTTTTTCCGAGTACTCGAGTCGAACATTTATTACGTAAAATTACATAAAAAATTGTATGCTGCCACTCATGTTGAAATTTCACTGTTCCTTTCTTTCAGGTTTCGCTCAGACACTCCGCGAGGGAAACACAGCTGGTACTTCATTTCCAACCACTGACGAATTCCCTTCGCTCGATGGTAACTAATCATTAATACTAAAGCGTTCCCAACTTCCCGACTCGACATAAATAGCTGTTGTCTACAATCGTTTATTCTATTTTTTGACCAGCAGGCCACTTCCGGTCGCCTTCCACCATGACCGGATACACCTCTGACGTGAGCCTGGGCATGTCCACCACGTCGTCAGTCTCTTCCTACAACCCTCGACCCACCACCAACTCACAGTTTGCCGGCGACGGCGTATCCGCTTCAGTGGGTGAGTGAAATAACTAACGCCACCTTACTAAGTTTAATTCCTATTTGGGTGGGTAAAGGAATTTAGGATAAAGTAATGTATTTTTATCGAAATGGTAGAGTGGTTAGCGTGCTCGCTCGCCTAGTCTGGGTCCAATTGGCTCGTGGTACTGCGCGGGGAAGGCAATGGCAAACCACCTCTGTATTCTGCCAGGAAAAAATCAGAGGGCTCCTCGTCCCTCAAGTCACCAGGTGTCTGGGGATCGACTGTCTTAAGTCCGGAGACAACGCCAGGAACACAATAAGCTCAATGATTCCAGATAATTGGTCTTAACGAATCATACGTAAATCAAATTTTTTCCCCAGGTGCATGAAAACTGCACGATTTTCTATTTCGCGATTATTCTAGTCCCCCGTCTCCAGATTAAGTAAAAAATTTCCGTTTATTAACCGACGTAATAGTTTTGATATACCCTCCTGCTTATTTGAATTTCAAGATTCTTGATTCTTCAAGATCTTGTCTAATGAATCGTGTAATTCAATTTGTGTCCATTTTTTCTTTTCCAATTTTTCCAAACTTTATTATACCGACAAAGGCAGAGGAATAGGACGTGGTCGCATTCCGGGGTACCCTCGCTCAGAAGACAGCACGAACCCGGGAAGAGGCAGAGGCAAGCGTCAATAAATCTCTCGCCTTCCCCCGTCCCCTAAAATGGAACCCGAACGGATTTTGTTGATATACCAAAGGGACCCAACAACTCTTGACTTCCAATTGGCAAGGAGTGTCGACAGTTGAAGAATCTCTTTATTTTGTTCACTTGTTTGTGCTAGAGCGTTTCTAGCTTGATGGATTATATTCTCTCATTCCTTTTCTTTTTAATCAGTTGGGCGTTTCACAAGCTAGTGTGGTGACCAAGTTCTTTCTGTTAATTTTAAGTATTTGAACAACGAACAAAATTACATCGTATCCTCAAAATCTTTATTTTTTCACTTCACGAAACCGGTGCCATTTTATCAACAAAAAAAACCACATGTGTTCACAACTGCTTTCTGCATTTTGGAAGTTCTCTTATTACAATGTTTAAACGTGTTATTGTAATTTCATGACGGGGAAATATTTTGACGAGAAAGAAAATTTTACAAAATTATGATTCGGTGCTCTTGCCTATTAGATTGGGGCGGTTAATGAGAATCTTATTAAAACATTGGGAGAGCTACTTCATGAGAGCCTGCACCACGGCTTTAGCGTTCAAATTCTTCAAATCAACATAAGTCTGTCCGGTGCCCACAAACACGATCGGTTGACCAGTGATGTAGGTCATGGAGATGGCGGCACCGACCTGTTGGGGAAAATAAAGAGATAGGCATGAGCAAAATATTTACAATCTGTGTCCAACTCAGTGTTGGGAAGGAACGGCAAAGAAACGTCTCGTTCCGATAATTTGTTTTTTTCTTCTTTGGAACGTTAAATGTTTTCATTCCTTTTTTTTAAAGGAACGTCCAAGGACTTAGGACGTTCCAGTAAATACAAATAAAAATGGCGACACTCTGTACTCTGTGTTTCTATGTCTAAAAATGCTTAAACTTTTCGATATTCACAAGTAATATGGTGACATTTAAATAATGCCATCCAATTAGTTCGAAAATTGCGTTAAAAAAATTAAATAACTGCGCACCGAACTCAATTTTTGTTTGTTATTTTTTTAAATCTGAGGAACGTAATGGTCCAACTTCAAAAATTGAAAATGGAATTTTAAATCTGATTCCTCCACCCCTAGCTTACCTTGTCGTCGATGGTATCAAACTTGGTGAGAATGATGCCGTCGATAAGATGTGGATTTTCGTTGGCCGAGTGGTCAGCCAGTGCCTGGTTGAACTTGACCAGTTGATCGACCGCCTCGTTACCGACGAGCGCCTCGCCCACGAACAGAACCAGATCCGGTTGATTGATGTGAATGAGCTGCGCAACAACAACGAAAACAAAACGCTTTTAACCAAACCGGCTTACAGACAACTGCGCTTGACCGATGGACTTGTCAGATAAATTATACCGCATGACCTTTACTAAGTCTGCTACCAGACATGAAATGCATTGCATACTAGAAAACCGTCAAGGATGAGGGACAAAGGAATTGCAAGACAACACAAAAAAAAGTATGTCTAGAGTTAAACTCGAGACCACTGGTATGTAAAGCGAATACGTTAACCACTGAACTATGATGTGACACTATAGTGCATGTGGGGGTAAGCAACCAACAGCAAGGAGCGAAAAAGTGTAATAGTATCACGGTGTGTGAGTCACAGGCCAGAGAAACCAGTCCCTGTCAGACTGACACAGACACACCACATCGAGGCTTATAATATCAGATTTAAGATGATGGCAAGCGTAAGCGTGCATTTTTACACAAGATGATTGTTACCTTGGACAGGGCTCTCATCAACGGTTCGTTGTCCTGCATGCGTCCAGCGGTGTCGACTAGCACAACGTCGATGTGGGTGTCACGTGCTACAAAAATAAATCAAGTTGGAACTGTTCAATGCTGGGCGGATCGAAATACACATACCAATCGGGGTCGAGGATCATTATGCTCACCAAAATGAATGGCCTCCTTGGCGATGCCGGCGGCGTCCTTACCATAGCCCTTCTCGTACAACTGCACCATCTGCACGTTGCCGTGTCGCTCGGGCGGATGGAGGGCATTCAGATGACGGGTGTGCGTGCGCAACTGGAACGTTGAAACGATATATTGGTCATTCGGTCACTAGATAGGCTCCGGTCACCGCCATAGATAGTTAGTGGTGGTGGGGACATTATACCTGTTCCACGGCGCCGGCTCGGAAAGTATCGCAGGCGGCGATCAGCACACGCAGATTGTTCTCGGTCAGCCAGAAGCAGATCTGCAAGGAAGAGAACAAAAATAATTAACATTCCCTGGTTGTCTAAGCTAGACTCCGCCTCTGTGAATCAGTTTTTACGATTTAATATATCCAGTCTTATGAATGCGGTGGAATAATAATAATAACATCTGGCTGAAGCGACTCTTAATTTTTGAAAAGTATGAAATGCAATAATTTCTCACATTAGATGTTCTAAAATCGCCACCCGAAATATTTAGATGGAACCACCGTTTGAGATGATTGCATTTGCAATGACCACTTAAGTGGATGATTACAATGACCACATTACAGTGTTGAATTCGTTCCTTTTGAAAAGGAACAGATTCCAGTTCCTCAAAAATTAAAAGTAACCTAGACGTTCCTAATTTCCTCAAAAAAGGAAAAGAGAACTTTTCCGTTCCGTTCCTACCCAACACTGACTTAGGACATGCTCTCCCCTTCTCAGTTTTTGCTACTCTAAATGCTGCTGATTTTGATTGTACGTCACCGAAACTGGTAAGCTTACCTTGGCCAGATTGGTGGACTTGCCGACCCCGTTGACCCCGCAGAAGGTGATGACGTAGGGCCGTCGCTGGCGCTGAGCCTCGAACACGTCACGCAGAATGTCTATGCGCCGACGCGGCGAGAGCAGCTGCACCAGAGCGTCGTTCAATGTGGACTTGACGGTGGAGGCGATGCCGGTGAAGGTGCCCAGCACTTTGCCCTCAAGCTTGGTGGCCACGGACACGCACAGCTTCTCGGCGATTTCGGCAGCCACGTTCTTGCCTGGAGGTGGTTGAACGGGACAAGCGAGATAAGGCGCACGTCAAATATTATATGTCACACTTTAATAAATAAGAAAAGATACACGTTTCGGAACCTTGTTAGGAATCATTAACGTGTACCGGACATGGTACAGCCATGACAACTTGCAGTCAGTGTTGGGTAGGAATGGAACGGAAAAGTTCCATTCCTAGGAACTGGTTTCTTTTAATTTTTGAGTAACTGGAACGGGAACGTGTTCCATTTTTTTCATCGGAGGAACGGGAACTGGAACGAGTTCCTTTTCAAAAGGATCGAACTGCCCACGATTGTGCTTCCAATCCGAAGAAAGGGTCGTCTAGGAATTTTTCTCACCCGAAAGGCAGGTGGGAATTGAACCCGCGATCACGGGTTTGTAATTCGACGCGCTAACAAACTACTCCATACATCATTTCGGTGCGCCTAGCACAGAGATCAAAAATATTAAAGAAGTATTTACCAATTAGATGCTCCTTCATCTTCTCCAATACTGGTTCCATGTCCTCCTGACTTATGTTCTTCGAGCCGACCAATCCACGGAACATGCTGAACATGCCTTTGCTCTGGGGTTTCCTGAAAATGAGATGGATCACCAAACACTTTAATAAATGCACAATGAACCCATTTTTTTATTTTTTAAACCAGCTCCAGAATTCATTACATACTTGTTTTGTGGCTTCACCACTTCTTCCTCCTCTTCATCTTCCTCGGAAGAACTTTCAGCTTCCATACCAGGCAAATCTCCCTTCATGGTGGTGATCCACGAACGCTAAAAATTCAACAAAACACCAAACATGATTTTTTTTTGTTTCTACAGGGATCGCAATACGTTTTCATACTAATTTCTTTTATACAAATTACCGATTCTTCAGTGGTAGGATCTTGGGGATTGACAATGGCACTCTCGCCCTCGTTTTTGGGCGTGAAATCCAGAGTCTCTCCCTCCTTGTGCGTGCCCCCGTTCTCCCATTGGCGAGCCTTCTTTCCCTTCTGTTTCTGAGCCGAAGGACTCTTCCTGAAATAGGAGGTGGAGGTTAATCGATTCACAAAACGGACGAAAAGTCACGAGTTTAGATGAATGGCATTTGAGAGTTACGAATCTAGCACTTACAATTTGTCCGAACCGGGAGACTTCTTCGATTTTCCCTGCTTCATCAGCAACTTGAGCCGGTTCTTTTCGATGGTCTCATTGTCCAGCTCGACGATCTTGCCATTGACTTTGTTGCTCGTTCCGTTGGTCACCTCATCCGCAGGCGACTTCACCTCTACTTTAACGACTAGAGTTTGAAACAAAATAAATAATTGGTAATTAATTTTGACAAGAATACGTCAATAAATTGCAGAAATGGGAGGCAATATAAAAAAACTCGTTAGCAACTGAAGTTGTAACCAATAAAATCGGCGCGCTTTTGATTTGCGATTTTGGAATCATCGAAAGGTTTTTTGTTGACATTCGTAAACTGCCAAAACACTGTTTAGAGTTTAAAAGACCCTAAATATGTACGAAATATCTTATTTAGTATTTTATTTATACGTTTTGTGGTTTAATTTACCGAGGATAGATAGTCTTGTTTCGAGTAGTATACCATAAGCATTTTTAAATAACGAAAATAATCAGGCAGGGAGACATATTCACGAAATCACATTTGTCGCCCCGCAGACCAACACGCCCGTTTTATTTTTAAATGACGTGCTGCTGTTTTAATTTTTTCAATCCTCCCATGCGTTAATTAAAACATGAATCGGTTCCAATATTTACCAGGTTTCTTAACTTCTTTCGGAATAATATCTTTCCTGCTCTCGATCATCGAAGCCACAGTTTTCTTAGATTTGAGCGATTGATCGAAAGTCCTCATCTTTTTGGAGGACGAATCCTGCTTCTTGGCCCAATTCTCCGCTGTCGATAAGATGTCCTCGAACGAATGCCCGAAATCGAATTCCTGAAAGACAAAACATGAACTAAAATTTAACAATTTTACTTTATTTCGACGGTTTATAACGGGAGACACGTATTGGGAAATAATTCACGCGACAAACTGAAAAAGATGAAACAAAATGACAAATTCGATTCACCCAAAAAGTGTAACCCAAACGGAAGTCAACTATTATTGTTTTCGAATCGGGGACAACGTGCATCACCACTGTCTTAAATTGAGCTGAAATGTCCTTAAAATGTTCTGGGCGTGCAAAAATGGTCTGAAATGAATTGATGGTATTTGTACGTACTTTAAATATGTAGCCGTGGTGCAGATCATCCTTGTATTTGTCTCTGAACTCCAAATGCACATCGTCTAGAAACTTATCGATGTAAGACAACTGAAGAATTTTCTGATATGCAACCTTAAAAAAAACACATTCTGGTTATTACAATAGCTATCCTCAACAAATACGAATCTTATCAGAATTTTTTTAAATTAAAACACGCAAATTGGGACCGGAAACATATGGCAAACCGACCCGCTTAATCTATTTGGTATTTACACTGATTTTTTTATATTCCGGATCACTGTAGTGAATAGCACTACAGGATGTTATTGTACCCCTCGTGTCGCTATGGCAATGTGTGAGGAGACACATTTCAGTACCACAGGATCGAATAAACGAAAGGCTGCGCCGGGAATCGAACCCGGGACCACCCGCACAATAGACTGTGACCATATCCACTGAGCCACTGGGGGCCGACGAAATAAAGAGTTTTGAAAATTTATTTGTAGCTTACCACGTATATCAGCTCAAATTCATTGTCCAATTTGTACTGGAGCGTCAACCCTTCGTGGTTGAACGTATTACCACCTCCCCGTTCCTAGAAAATACAATATTGAAATAAATTACGAATTACAAATTTCGAAAACAAACAGATATAACCTGGATATGAGACAAAAAAAACCTTGCGATAACGATAAGACCTGCAAAACAGGGCGACCTAGAACATCAGCTGATAACAGTTCATCAAATGCGACAGTTCATCAAGCAATAATGAGAAATTTTAACCTTTCTTGGAATATAAATCTTTGTCACTTTTGGATGTGATTTTTGTATTTTAAGCGTAATATATTTAAAACAAAGAAGTCGATGACAATGCCATTTAATATTTTATTCAATGCATGAAATTAATTCGTGTCTTGTGAATAAGCTATTTATTGGTTATGGTTACAACTGTGTCTTTCTGGTTTGATTAGCAAGCTCAATAAATATTTAAGTGAGTGACTGGCATGTCGAAATCGGGGCATCCACCTCTCTACGTACATTCTATCTATGGACCCAAATGAACTCCTATTTTTTGGGGTTCATTTGCACAGGGAAAGGTTAGACGAGTCCTCAAGTTTGAAAAGGCTCCCGGCTAGGTCTCGTTCCTTCGCCAGAATTGTTTCTAATTGAACTACAAATCAGAATAATCACTAGCGAAACTGCAAAGCAGCTGGTAGTATGGTCTGAGGCACTGCCAATTAATGCGCAGATGTTGAGGTCTCACCTGGAGAATGACCGATTTAATCAGGGCATTCACAGACGGCGTAAACAACTGTGAGGTTCCCTGGAAACACCACAAAACAATGCCGCCCTTGCTAAATATTGTAAATAAATCCAACATCTCTGCTCAAAATAGATATATCCACCTCGACGATAAAATTACACACAAGTCACACAAATACACGAAATAACTCTAAAATACCACGTTTCCGGAAATGGTCGACTTTACCAAAGGGCCGCACCATAGACAAGTAAACAATCTCACTTCATCGTTACAGCGCCACCTGGTGATCATAGACGCATTTTTTACTGACCGAGCAACGATACACTTACAAGCCAAATGTAAAATTAGTTTGCGTCATCGCAACTAGGAGACACATAGACGCTGCAATCGAGTGATCTTCTTATTCTAGGCGCTCGTCATATCTTTTGTGGGGAAACCAGCCGATCGTGAAAATGGGTGTGGCCTATTGCCAAATTCTCGCCCCTGATTGGTCGCGCTGCAGTAGAATGGTGACGTCATCACGTATTGGGCATTTTCCGGTCGCTAAAATCACTTGAATTAATATTTAGATTTTGTTGGAATTATTGTGGGTTCTGTCGCCGTTTTACCGTGTTTCCCGATCTTAGAGGAGTTAGTGGTTGGCGCGTTGCCACTTTCTACGACCAGGGAACATCCAGGACCTCTGGATAGTGGATTATTAGACGGGGAGAAAAAGGGGAGAGCGAACAAGTCTCCACGTCGCCAGTGGGTCCTCCAAAGGTCGGCCATCTTGGTGTCACATGTCCTACCCACCACCACCATCTCACATGACCCCCTAGCCCTTTTGGTCCCGTGATCAGTGACCTGGCAAATTCAAAACCGCGAAGATATCCAGCGGCGACACCGACCATCGAATCCATGGATCTGCTGGATCAGACACTCGATTCAAAGTGAGTATGCGGGATGGTGGGGAGGGGGTGCTAGGGGAACCCTGGGTGCCCTTGTACCAGTGACGTTGCAGTTTGATCGGGGCTTTTTATTCGTGGGGGTACAGGGATCCGATTTCCTAGGATGGCAGGGGAAGTGGCCAAATTCGAAGGAGGACTTACTATTTTAAAAATAAATTAGGATTGTGTGAATGGCTAACAGGATGCGTGAAACAAAATTTGGAGCAAAGGTCATGTAGTCCCCACCGGAATTGACCTAATCTCTCACCACCTTTTAAACACCGTTCTACAAAATACTGGTTGCAGTCTAGGTACGAGCTTCTAGGGACTTTTTACCAAATTACAAATTCCCTGCACATACCATGATATTAATTAAAATACAGCACTGATACATGTACCTAGATCAGACCTACTGTACAGTACCAGTCTGAAAACACGTCTAAAATCTAAAGTACAGTAGTTCAGGTCAAATTTTTGAAGGGGATAAGCTGAGATTTGCGCATTTTTTAACCGCTTAATCAACTGTTTTTCACCATTCCTTAGGTCGAAATGTTTCAATACGTCCATCTTAATTCTGTTCGAAAATCGCACCAAAATTCTTAGGGAGATTTTGCATCTTTGAGTTTTATTTTACTATCGCTGAGCTGAATCGATTTCCGTGCAGTTCGTGTCAGTCCTACGGTGATCTAACAGTGACATAAAAAAAACTGCGTTAACGTGCACTCGTCATTCGTTGCTGCGTTATAATTTGATGGACAGCCACGACATGTTTTGACGAGCGTCACACTATCTGACCTTGACTCACAGTTGTCCCATCGCCGGACCGAACATGTCGATGGGGTGGAAAAAGCTGGTTGCTCCCTGTGGCAATGTCGTCACATTATAAAGATTAAGCAACGTCACTTATTGAAATGTTCTGCCAAAGCAATTTAATTATACAGCGCATGTACGTAAACGCTTAATCATGCTCTATGGGGGAAAATTTGTCAAACACTGAACGAATACCGTCTAATATCGGTTGAAATTAAAGTGCGAGAGCACGTCACATTATGAGGTAAACTCGAAAGCTCGGGCTATGTAATGGTCTTTTGACCATACTAAAGTGTTCTTAGGAGCCGTATGATTTTTTTATATTTTATGTTGGTCTTTTGACCAATAGTGTTGTGTTATAACTGTAACTAATGAATATAATAATTGCCTTCATATCGGCCATTAAAAAAAAATGAAAGTTAATTTGTTATTTAGGTTCATTGGTCTTGAAACTTATTATTATTATTTTTTTATTATTTCAGTTCTCAAGATAAGAACGAGTCAAATAATTCGGACGATGGTCATCAAATGCAAGGCGATGGTAATTATCCGTTTTATAAACGTGTATTTTTTTCATTTTTCGAGCTGGCCAACATGTAGCGATATATAACAAATAAGAAACCCTGATTTCCTTTTCATTTTTATTTTATTTAATTAATTTTGTGTAAGATTATTCGCCCTATTTATTTCATCGCCATTGTTAAACTGGATACCTAAATTATTATGCAACCGCGGGCAACGAAAAAGGTTATAGTCTAAATTTCGATCTTTCAAAATGAATAATTTGTAAAATTAATATAAATACTGTTCCATTACAGCCAAGCTAATTAATTGGCAAGCCGATGCCTGTTGGAAGAAAGTAAAGATCATGCTGCTTTTTTTCCGAATTGGAAAAGCAATTCTGTTTTGCTAAATTGACACGAGAGAGAAGAGGTTGTGAAAAAAAGTTAAGAAAGTTGATGTTGATGAAAGATGGTGATGTTTCTTCACCAGAGTCTTTGTTTTTAGATGGATCCGTGGAGGATGCCGTCGACGATCAGTCCTCGGGCATCGGCGCTGGCGGATTGCTGGAGTCTGGAATCCAGTATCCCTTTCGAGCTGAAAACGGTCAGAATACGTGCGAGCCAGACAGCTATTAAAACACCACTTTTCATCCCCCCACCCTTTCCCAATCTTACATGACCACGTCCTTCAAAACCTACTATATATTTGGTCAACATGCCATGAGACTTTTCAAGTCGCCTCAGTGCTTGAAATCCGTTATTCTTGAAATACGGGTTAATTATCTTCAATGGAAAATAACACGATTATATTTCAATCTAACTATTTTAACATAATCTTGCCGATTATGAAACAAAGATATAGTTTCATTTTTAATTTAAAAAAAAACAAAAAAAACCGCGCGTTAGCTCGTTGACCTGACCCTCGACCTATCACCTTCCTTGAGACACGCTCACCTGCATCCAATCTTGGCTAGGCAAAATTAACAGGTCGCCCTCTGTGGAGCGTTGTACCCGAAAGTTTGGTGACCTGAAGACTGGACGTTCGTTTACAATTTATTTTCGCTAACACTGGAATAACGACGCGGTTACTTCAGGCGAATGTTTCATAACACATACTCTGCAGATTTAATTATTTCAGTCTTCTTCATTGGAGCACACTTACTTGAGAACCAACAGAATTAACGCTTGTTTCTTTCTCTCCATGCTTAGGCGCCGTTACCTTCCGGGTGGTGCAGCTAACCCAGGGAGACGGTTCGGATGGCGGCACGCAGGTCATCACCACCTCGGCCTTCCCCGGGCAGCAGGGCGTGCCCACCGTTATCAGCAGTCCGTTCAGCAACGGCGGAAGTCCCACCGGCGACGGACAGGGCGAGGCCCGCTTCACCTACTTCCCGGCTATGGCGGCCGCCTCCTCCGACGGATCGGGGGATGGTACTGCTGCTGCCCTGTCGGCCACGCCCACCGGTAAGTTTGAACACCTCACCACTCCCTCGCTTGGTCTGGGTCTTTCGCGATAAAATTGAGGCGATTGTATCCGTTAATTTAAACATTAAATCTTTTTTTTGTTTTGTTTTCGACGACAATTGTTAGTTCCCTGTTTTAGACGACGATTTATTTTCGACAACAAGTTAATGGAAAAAATATTTATATACCAAGTTAATTTAAGTGGAAAAGAGATTAAATCTATGATCATAATAGATAAAGATGGCAACATGTGTTTCTTCAGTTGCACTTTTTATTTCAAGGTTGTGCAAAAAACATTAAAAACAAAAATAGTACAGAGTGGACACATCCTTGGAATACAATTAGAATGGAAGAAGCCATAAAAATGTACATAGATTTAAATTTAATTGGTAGAATAAATAATAGCCTGAATTACGATTTTGTATGCCATAAACTGTATACAAAATCGAAGCACCAAGAAGTTCGGTGATATTAGAAGTTGTTGCTGATAATAGATTGTCGCCCAAGAATCATTAGAACACATTGCCATTTTCACCATCGGCGCGCGCCTAAAAACCCTTTTCGTGCTTCGCAGAGTCACTGAATTTGAGATTTAATAACCTAGTGATTGTGTCAACGATTTGTGCACCTCCACTAACCTCTACTATTATTCTCCTCTGTTTACAGGTCAGTTCTACGTGATGATGTCTCCACAAGACGTCCTGGGCACTGGCCAGCGTACCATCGCACCCAGGACACACCAGTACAGTCCCAAGATTGACGGCACGCGGACGGTACGAGACGAACGGAGGCGGGCCACCCACAACGAAGGTCCGTATTGGCTGCCATTTCTCAAGACCAATACAGCCGGCGTGTGTAGGTGTTGTTGTGCCATCAGCTAATCTTTTTTTTTGTTCTTGGCTCGGCAGTGGAGAGGAGGAGGAGGGACAAGATCAACAATTGGATCGTCAAGCTATCCAAAATTGTGCCAGATTGTTCGCAGGATACTACCAAGCCGGGACAGGTAAGAACTTGTTCAAATCTTGTTTTGAATCAGAAAATTAGTGCTGTATTTTAAATTGTTTCAATAAATTTGTTTCATCCTAATTGCAAGTTAATGCAATTATTTCTGTAATATTTAATTGGAAATCGATAATTGGAAGAAAATTAAAAGAGTAGCGTAGTAGACAGGGCTTAAGAAGTCAAGTTCAACCTGTAAACTACACCATGAATTAGTCGTCTTGGCTCATCTTTTTACGCCTATGAATACCAGCAGAAATAAACCTGCAACTGTGATTTTCTGAATATTGCATAACTATTATTTATTATTTCGAAAATTTAAAATCATATAAAGGGAAATTCGATAGTTTTTGTTACTCCACACGTTTTTCGTTCGTTACTGCCTTCATTCAAGTCCTCGCACAAAATTACTTTTCATTAGTTTTCATTTTGCCTTTGTTTATCAGTCCGTGAGCGACGTGAGCCGCATGTTCGAGCAAAGCAAGGGCGGCATACTGGCCAAGACCTGCGACTACATCCACGAGTTACGCACGGCCAATCAGCGGCTAGCCGAGAGTGTCAAAGAGAACGAGCAAGCCAGCGTCGACGCCGAGATGTTGCGGCTGCAGTGCGAGGACCTCAAGAACGAAAACGAGCTGTTGCGGGCGCAGCTGCAGCAACACGGAATCGTCATCGAGATGTCTTCCTCGCCCTAGTGGTGGTGGGCGGAGCTACGGTGAAACGAAAAGGGCCAATCATACACCGCACGTGCCGGCGACGACCAATCCGTGTGTGCACGTGAACATGTTCACTTCGCCCTTGTGAGTGAGCGGGGCTACGTTGGAACGAAAGGGCCAATCACACACCGTCCGTGTGCACGTGAACGAGCACGCGCTGGATGTTAATTGGCGGCCATTCGAATGACGTCATCAGTCGAGTTCGCTATTCACCTGTAAAGGGGGAATCGAATCGTGGGAGCCTGTTGAGAAAAAAATTAGTTTCTCGTCTCGTTATTTTTTCTCCTTTCAGGGAAATTATATCTGGGATAGAGGGGACTTGAGAGCTGATTGTGGTGTTCCGTTGGACGCTGTGGAACGCGATTGAGAATTCTGGTGGAGTTTTGCGGCACGTTTTTATTCAGTGAATAAAGTTATGCTCCAATATTTTGTTGGAAGGAAATAGTGGAACATCAGTGCGGGAGCTGTATATATATTAATATATCAAAAGAACTCTTCGAACCATATTTGCGTCTGCGGTTTTTGTGTGATTGCACCCAAGTGACCCCTCCTGACTCTGACACATGTCCAGTATTTGACTCTGTGACCCGTCAAATTGGTTTGTTATGAGTGACAAAAATCTTAAAACTGCCAGAGTTGTAAGATTCAAAAATTATAAATTTCTGTCTCTGGATCAGCATTTTGAGATGAAAAGCGGGATGAGAACCCTCGATTCTCGAACATATTTTATGATTAGTTTCAGTGGATTTTGAAAATCTGAATGCACAAGTACAAAGGAAAATTTATTAGTGCAATTTTATCACTCGCTCTTTCAGCTCAGTTTCTTTTTTAACACGAGAATCATGTTGTATCAGTTTTTGAATATTAATTAGTTGGCGTGTAAAATTTTCTTTCATTTTTTCCTTGCCAGGTGTGAATATTTTAATTTCTTCTAATTTCATTTCTCTCACATCCGTTATTTTGTCATCCAATTTTTTGTTTTGTCAATAAAACATGATCATATCAATTGTTCATTGCGTGATTGTTTCAAGAAAGTTATTGTC
Source organism: Melogona broelemanni (assembly GCA_033995665.1). Taxonomy (NCBI): domain Eukaryota; kingdom Metazoa; phylum Arthropoda; class Diplopoda; order Chordeumatida; family Chordeumatidae; genus Melogona; species Melogona broelemanni. Next base: position 9,748 of record JAUJYS010000311.1, on the reverse strand, counting down.
GATTTTAGTTAACATTGTGTCTCCCGGTTAATTGTATTAATCCAATCTAAATTATGAACATTTTAAATTTACATCATGCACTATTGTTTTAGGTAAAATTTAAATGTTTGTAAATTGGACAATGTGAATGCAAAGCAAATTATGCGGTGTCTTTAAATTATTTTCTTCGATTAAAATGTTTAAAAAGTGGGTAAATGGAAAGTGACAGTTCAATAGCTTTTGCAAATGGCCCTCGCGCTTATGTTTTGTTTGTCGCAAGCCAACGCCAGGTAGCGCTGCTATCGTATGCCGACGGCAACTCAGGTCCGGCGAGTGAGTTTTGATTATTTGATCGCATTAATTTTTTTTTTAATTATTTTGGTCTTTCGGATGTATTTTAGTGAAAATAATTTCATTTTCATGTTCCTGAAGCTCTAGTTTAAGAGCAGGTTGGATCAAATCTCTGTTAATGCCTAGTTTAGCGCCGTAAAAAAGGAATAACCGTAATTTCCACCTAAGCGCCAAGCATCATGAATCTTGAACTTCTTGGTAAATATTCCAGGCAAAAGTAAATGGAATTTGTGATTAGAATATGTGATTACCTGCCTAAACTGTTGTCATTTGTATTATTTTAGAGTCGTTTGGACAAAATTATCCGGAGGTAAGTCTTAACTCAATCTTGGCATTGCTGCCTACCCGAATAGTTGTCGTTTGGTACTGTTTCCAACTAGAGACGCATGAGTTATTTTGATATAAGGATTCTCTACTTGGGCTGCTAAAGCTTAGTTTATTTTTAATTTTCTAAGGTTTCGAAGAGTGGTTAGATGTAGGGAAGTATGCGTTGCGCGCCGATAGTAGAATACATCACCTCTATTCGTGATCGTAATTATGTAATTAATAAATCGTCTAGCCCATTCGGTATTGCAACCGACTGCGGTGTGGGCGGTCCCGGGTTTGATACCCGGCACAGGCTCTCGTTTATTCGATCCTGGAGCACTGGTTAAAATGTGCCTTTCACATATTGCCTAGGTGACACGAGGGGTACAGAATCTCCTGCAGTGATATTTAGTTCAGTGATCAGGAATGAAACAATTTGTTGCGATGTTTGTTGATTGTTGGTTGATTTTATTTTGTTAGGAATTTGATGGCGCCTTGGACTGCATCAGTTTAGCCGTGACGTGCGCGTTTAACAAGCGCGGAACTCTGTTGGCGGTCGGATGCAACGACGGTCGAGTGGTCATTTGGGATTTCCTGACCAGGGGCATCGCCAAGATCATCAGCGCTCACGTACATCCGGTCTGCTCCCTGACGTGAGTGACTTTCGTCTGGGCTGCCACAGTGACACCCCCACCCCCGTCTATTCCCGACGTATCTCTTTTGGTTTCTAAAAATGTTTCGTCTTCTTAGGTGGAGTCGAAATGGCAAGAAACTGATTAGCGCATCGACAGATAACAGTGTTGCCATCTGGGATGTTCTCAACGGCGAGTGCGAGCAGCGTTTTCGTTTCCCGTCGCCCATCATCAAGGTTCAAGTGCATCCCAGGAACAGGCAAGTGTCTCGCTACAAGACTTGTATTTACTCTTATGTGGCATCTCTCCATGAACCCATACTGATAGTTAATCAAATTTAGAATATTATTCAAAAGCATACTTGGTATAACTTGTTATTTACCATACTCAAATCATAAAAATGACCTTTGTATAATATGAATTAAACACGTTTATTTTTATATCTATAACGTTTGTTTGTTCATCATTTCGCATTGTGTTGTGATCTCGTTTATCTTCATCCCGCTCGGTCCTGCGTTCTCATATTATACAAAGGTCATTTTTATGATTTGAGTATGGTAAATAACAAGTTATAATCCTCGATAAACATCAGTAGCAGTTTTACAGTAATTTACTGTGAAGTGATTTCATATCATACTTGGTATACTTACTAAGTGTAATTGGTATGACACCATTAGAGTTATTAAATATCTGACTAATAAAAGCTTCAATAGTTTGATTTTTATTTAATCTTACATCTGTCTCCCAGTTCTGACGTTCCTAACTAATTTAAATGATTTAGATTTGTTAGTTCTAATTGAAATTCAAACAATTGCATAAAATTAATTATAAATACAGAAGTTACAGAAGAAATAAAAACGCGAGCTTTCGGCGTTGATGCCTTTTTATTTTTCTGTTGGTTCTAGTCTAGAAGGCATTGCGATGTGGTATGTCTGAATTTGGTTAGTTTGCAATTTTAGATATTTGACATTTGTTCGCTTAATCTGTGTGCTAACAGCCATTTTTATTTATTTTTTTCCGTATCTAGCAAAATGCTGCTGGTCTGTCCCATGAAGTACGCAGCTGTTCTTGTCCAGACGGATGGCAGTCACCACTTGGTACCGCTGGACGATGAGGTCGGTCACTCTCCTATCTTGTTGACAACCCCGCATTCCGTACAATAAATCCACCTGTTCTTAACTATTAATTTTGTCTTGTCTTAGTCGGACGTTAACATCGTCGCCTCTTTTGATCGGCGGGGCAAGTTCGTGTACACGGGAAATGCCAAGGGCAAGGTAATTGCATTCAATTAGATAAAATCCGAAAGATATCTTGGAACTATAGGCATTGTTAATACCCCCCTGGAAAGTTAGGAGAAATCAGAGAAAGTCGTGGAATTTAATTTTGATCTGGTAAAGTTAGGAAACATCGTCCAAATGTGGTGAGGGGAAATTTTGAAGAAAATTGAAATTTATATTTTTTGGAATTTCTTTCTACACTTTAGCCTATGATTACTTGTATAAAAGAATTCGCGCCGAGAGCGCTTTTTCCATTTTCTTTGTGCAACTTACAAATTTGTTTGGAACGTCTATATTTTGTTTAAAAAAAATCAGGTTAACATTTTTATTTCGAAAACTTTATTATTTTAAATGCCCGATAAAAAGGCAATTATATTCGTCAGTTACAGTTATGATTATAGAATAAATGAATTATTTGTTATATATTCGACATTTATTTCTGGGTGCTCCCGCACTTTAGTTTCAATTATTATTTTGACCAGGGAAAGTCATAGAAACTAATTTACAGGTTGCAATATGAACCCTATAGAGAGCTAAAACTTGATTTAGTGTGTGGTGTGTGATGTGGTGTTGATTTTGTGTAGTGAGTGGTAACGAGAGACTAACCCATTTTTTTATTTTATTAGATTCTAGTACTGTCGTGTCCAAAGTTGGGCCTCATTGCGTCTTTCCGAGTGACCACTGGAACGTCCAATACGACCGCCATCAAATCTATCGAGTTTGCTCGTCGAGGAGAGTAAGTGGAGTCATCATCACGTGATTATTTTTGGTGGTCACGTGATTCTTCTTGGGTGGTTGTCACGTGGCTGCGTTGTCTCCTCGTGTAATCTAATTTTTCATTTCGTTTTTCAGATGTTTCTTGGTGAACACGGCCGACAGGATAATCCGTGTGTACGAGAGTGGAGAAGTGTTGGCGTGTGGAAGGGACGGCGAGCCCGAACCCATTCAGAAGCTACAGGATTTGGTTAACAAGTGAGTTTATTTAGGTGTTGTGTGGTAGAGGGTTAGATTGGTGGAGGGATACTTCCGTGATTTCGGGTTGAATTCCCGGCCGAGACCAACGGAGTGTTTTCAGGCAAGAGAACATCATAGTTGTTTTTAGAGACATTTTTTCTTTCAATTCGAATTGAAGATCGGAAAAGTCGAAGGATTTGTTCAATTCGAAATTATATTGTCAATTGTGAATGTCACAATTAAATTCCCAGTCATCCGAAATTTATATTGTACGCGTCATTTTCTTCGATACATTTTTTCCTTAATCTTTATTCTAATCCTAATCTTTAAAATTTATTCTAACTTTAGAACTATGTGGAAGAAATGCGCATTCTCGGGCGACGGCGAATACATCTGCGCCGGATCTGCGAGACAGCACGCTCTCTACATTTGGGAGAAGAGCATCGGAAATCTGGTCAAGATATTACACGGCACCAAAGGAGAATTGCTACTGGACGTTGTGGTAAGCGTTGATCGAGACCGTATTCGTCCCCCCTCCTCCATGTATGCCGATTATAAGTGTTGGGTAGAAACGGAACGGAAAAGTTATGTTCCTAGGAACTGGTCCATTTTGTAAGGAACTTAGGAACGTCCAGGTTTATTTTACTTTTTGAGGAACTGTAACGGGAACTGGTTCATTTTTTGGAGGAACGGGAACTGGAACTGGTTCCTTTTGGAAATGAACGAAACCCAACATTATTATCATTCTCATGTTCAATCTCAATTTTCAATTCCAGTGGCATCCGGTCAGGCCAATAATTGCGTCCATATCCAGCGGCGTCGTTTCGATTTGGGCACAGAATCAAGTGGTAGGAATAATTAAGTGATTGTATCCGGTTTTGACCACCATGCTGTACTATTCTGCAGAAATTGTTCTAAATACGTGCCAAGAATAACTAAGCACGTTTTTGCGATTATTCTAGGAAAATTGGAGCGCCTTCGCCCCCGATTTCAAGGAACTGGATGAGAACGTAGAATACGACGAACGGGAGAGCGAATTCGATATGGAGGATGAAGACAAGAGTGTGGAAATGAACACTGGTAATTGTTTCCCCACGTCTCATTTAAATACAAATGAGCAAATTAATATCTGAGAATTTCTGCTCAGGCTCAGTGGATGCTCTAAATTTTTATAATTCTTCATTCGATATAAAAGTATTGGAAAAAATGTGTCTTGTTATTGAAAAGTGTGCTGTTTTAAATTAGTTAAATATTTAATTCAAATTATTTTTTCTTCTCGTGTGCGCAGAAAAGCAAGAGGAAGACTTGGAAGTGGACGTGGTGACCGTGGACAAGATTCTGGCGTTTTGCAGCAGGTAAGAAATAGTCTGATATCAATATCCAATAATTGGAGGTGACTGTTGCTTGAAAATCTGATCATTTTTCGAAATATATTTTTTTTTTAATTTACCTTCTCAGTGATGAGGAGAACGAAGACGGCGAAGCACTTCTCTATTTGCCAATCACACCCGAAATCGAAGATCCCGAAGAGGGGTGGGGTGCTGTCGCTGAACAGCAGGTGGTACTTTTGACATCATTTGACCAAACTTCATTGATGCTTTATAATTTCAATTCATTTATGATGTCACTACAGTACGCTTACGCGTACGGCCGACTCAAGATTGTTTAGTGTCTTAAGATTTATTTTGATGTGTCTTTACAAGCCAACTGAGGAGCAAGCGTCGAAGAGACAAGCTCCTTCCGAGCAGAAAGAAAACGCAACTCCCAAAAAGAAACGCTCCAAAGTTTACGACGTCAATCTATCGAATCCACCTGCTGCAGGTAATTGATCTCAACACGCAATAAATTTGTTCTTGCCTTTTGACCGTCTCACGTCTAATCGGGGATTGGTCATATCCCATATGCGTCAAATTTCAAACACTTCAGTAGTCAACTTCAAAAGGTGACGTTGACCTCATGCGACAACGCACTTAGGCGTCAAATCTTTTAGGCGACAACACGCTTAGGCAACACCAACCTAAAGCGTCAGAGATAAAAAACAATTTCCAATCTCCCAACAAGCAAAAAATCCCTTTTCCCGCAAAATTTGCCTGAAACATGACGCCTTAGCGCGTTTTCTCCTTTTATTTTTGACGCCTTTGACATTTGACTAGTTATGTGTTTGACCGTCTCACGTCAGATCATCCTCCTAACTCTCGAGTCTTGTTCATATGCCACCAGAAACTCATCCCCTGTTGAGCGTGAAGCCCAAGGACAAGTCCCAGCCCCAGCAGCCGCCCAAAAAGTGCGGCCGTCCCAAAAGCGTGTTCCCCGTTCAGAGCACCTCCTCCTCCTCCAGTAAGGCTGTTGACAACGTCAAACCGCATCACAAGGCCAAACACAAGAAAGAAGAGACGAGTGTGGCGGTCACCGGAAAGTCAACTAAAAGAGGTAGACCTAGGAAAAATGATCCATGCCAACCTTCACAAATGACACCTTTTTTTTTACGAACCTGTAAATTTTAGAAATGATATGAACAAGGTGGCGACCAATTCCACATGTTTGGTTCCAATAATTCATTCGTGAAATCTGGCCGAAATTAGGATTTCATTTTCCAAAATATAATTTAAAACTAAATTTGTTCAAATAAATAAAAGAACTGTTTTTTTTTTTTTCGAAGTTTTTTTCAATTAATTTACGAAGAATTGACCTAAAAAGAATAGAAAATCGATAGTAACAAGTCTTCTCCGTTGTCATTTGAGGTGTGTCCCCGAGGCAAACCCCGAAAATAAAATTTGCATAATTGTTCGCTAGTTTCGTTACGCTCTTGCAACGCACCTAGTGGTTAAATTGGTAAACAAGTGTGTCTGCCCCCGACACCTCTGGATACTTCACTAAGAAAAGCGGTTACTGTTATTTTATAGAAAATTTTCCTCTACATTATTATCATCAATTGTTTCCGTTATTGCAGGTGCCAGTTCCGATCACGCCGCCCTGGAAGCCAACACCCACGACAGCAGTTCCACATCCGCCTAACAATCCGCCATTTTGTGCGCACGAAATCCTGAATGCGCAGCTGCAACGCCTCTGTGACACTAAGGTCACGATCTGACGTCATGATAGCAGCACTATTCGAAAGAAGCCTACGAAAGTGCTGCTTGTCCGCGGACAATAAACCTCATCAAATAAACCACACTTCACTACATGTATCGCAACACTAGTTTATACAAATAAAAAACTATCCATCATTTATTGACCAGTTAAACTCAGTTCGCCGCAACTCGTTTCTTCTCCACCTGATCCATCTGCGGGTCAACTGCCGGGGGCGGCGCCACTAGTACTCGTTTGGACAGGCCGTTGAGGTGGAAGGCCAGCAGATGCCGAAAGACCTGCGGATTGTACCCCTCCAGGAACACCTTGCCGCCCACATCTTCACATCGGTCGTAGAGCGTCATGCAGGGTTCGATCCATGCCATGTTCTTGATGCCGCCTTCCTTGCTGTCCATGTCCAGCGTGTTGAGTTGGTAGGCGAGGAGGCTGACGTTCGTATTGGAACACTGGACGCACTGCACGGTGATTGGCTGCGGTAAGGTCTTGACGTCATCCTAAGGGATCGAATTGACAGTGTTAAATTTCGAGTAGTTGTGTAAACTTCCTGGCCATGTTAATAGCAAATATTAATAAAAGTTTGTATACACGACAAAATCGATAATTTAATTCACGATTCATTCAGTAATTGACAAATACATGTCAATACATGTATCTTACAATTTTAATGGGGTAAAATTAAATCAGTTAACAGTTAGTCAAACTTTTCAGGCAAACTGTCTTCGATTAATTAAATTGCCCAACTGTATGTCGTATCAATAAGCGATATATTATTTTGTTTCAATTTGACATCTTAGTGCTCTTCCATATTTTTAAAATGTATTTATCTTTAAAATATGGTTTCAGCAGCGAACCAACCCTCAAATACATTCAAACAAAAAAAGTTGTACTGGTAAAAATATTTGCTATTCTATATAATGTTCAATCGTTTTGATGGGCACAAAATATCCTGTAGTGATATTCATTACAGTGATGTCAAATAAAATTTAAAAAAAATAGGTTTCGACCAGTACAAGTCGTGTATTATGCCACTTACCCCGTATAGCGCTTTAGCTCGAGCCATGGCAAAGGTGAAACAGTTGACCATAGCCCTGTTGATCGCCTGAGACTTCGTCCAACTTGGCGGCTGTTCCCTTTGCATCAAGTAGAGCGTGTGCAAATGGGGATGGCTTCCCATATTCGTAACGGCTAGCGAAACAATAATCATGGAAGAGGAAACAGAATAAGCCATGTGCAGTTTCGGGGATGCAGCAAACGGGACACAAAAAATTTGGAACTCACGGTAACAATTCTCAATTTCGTAGACGTTAGACTTGGGTATATCGATGGTGCACTTGATCGGATACAAATCGGGCATCGAGGCGTTGATGGTCTGAGAAACTTCGTCCGGACTGGCGAAGGCTGGCAACGGATTCTTGGCGGTCACCAAGAGCACGGCGTTCATGTCAAATTTTATCAGATCCTCGTCTGAACAAGCAAGCCAGAAAACGAAATATTATTGTTATTTATTAGTGCGGGAACACGCCAAGATGGACGATCGGAGAAAATACTTTCTATCTTTAAGACTAATTGTCTCTAGCAAAGTAAATAAGTTTAAAAAAAGAGACATGAGGCTGTGATGTTAGGAACATGCAATATCTTTCACGAAGAACATTTAGCGATTTCTGAGAGGCGATTCCCAGCAAGAAATAGTACAATTACAATACCTTTCATTGTGGTGACTATGGCGATGGGCTTGGCTAAGTGAGTCCGGTTCATCGCATCGTAGTCTCCCGACTGAGTCTCCAACAACTTAATGAAGTTTCGAATTAGCAATTTTCTAAATTGAAATGGAAGAAGTGCCGTATGGTGTAATGGTTAAGTGACTTAATTGCATTGAATTAAAACTGATACACAATGTAACGTACTTTTGACTATCAATGAAGGGCGCGTTTCAATTTTAATCATGATTTTTGACATGCCAACAACTTAACAATGCATTGTAATTTCCAACCGAGGCCGCATCCTTGGATATAACTTACATGCTGCGAGTGTTAGGAATTCCGTAAATGCGAGGTGGATTATTGATTGCAAATCTTTGGCCCAATTTTGCGAAATTTATAACTTTTGGCAGTTTCACCTGGTAACCATCATAAATGTGGGATGTCAAGATAGCCCTGAAACACAAAATCACATACTTCAGAGAATGTAAACAGAATAATAAAAAAATATATATAAAAAAAACCCTTTAGACAAAAATTGTCCAAACAGGAGACATTAGAAACCAAAATCTTTACTGTTAAAGAAAAAGGTGCAAAAGCACGCAGAGTCGAGTGTAAGGTTAATTAAAAATGACATTTGATTTTGCGAGTTGTTACTCGAGACATTCATGAAAATTGGAAGCAACTAAACTTATAAACTTAGTTATATCATTTATAATACAATTAAACATTAGGGGCGTTCAATAAATATCTGCAATACTTTTTTAAAAAAGAATGGCTGAATGGATTTTAATGAAACTTGGCCTAAGTATTCTCCAGGTATTTATAAGCTTCTTCAATTTTTTTCAATTCGATTCGAAAATTGCACGTGCAAAAAAATCGAACGTTAACATGGACATGGATGTTCAGACAAAATCGCTTTTTTTTAATCACAGTAGTGCGGATTACTGCACCCTCATGTCTATGGAAATGTGCGAGGGGCAGGGAAGGGAAGGGATGGGGAATGGCTGCAGGATCCACCGCTAAGCTCTAGACTCCCTAATGGAAGCTCAGGGGTGACGCCAGTACCCCTGGCTAACGAATGAACGATAGCCTGTGCCGGGAATCGAACCCGGGACCGTCCGCTTCGTAGGATGTTGCCATACCCACTGAGCCATCGGTACGTTTTTCAGTTTCATGAAAGATTCAAGCCAAGACAACGTAATGGCACGATTCAAAATGTGTTCGATGACGTTTACTACCAAAAAAAAAGTTTGTTAGATGGTGATTCCAAAAAACGTGATATCAGTTGCATTTTGGGGCGCAAAACACAAAAAAAACAGCATAGCAAACCGCACTTCTCGAGAGGGGTCTACGCTCATCCAAAGGAATTGATTTTTTCCCGAGTGATTTGTACGAGTTTTTTTTTTTTTTTTTTTTTTTTTAAATTAGGTAGTCCATAGCTTAAGGGTGGATCCTGCAG
>JAUJYS010000310.1:0-25498 GCA_033995665.1 Melogona broelemanni | reverse complement strand
AACTAAATTCTGTAATCCGACGTTCTGCGCCAGTATAACTAACAAGTGTGGTTATACGAAACAATACTTTTTAAAATTAATGGTTGAATGGATTTTCATGAAAATCGGTGAAATTATTCTTCACATATGTCTGAGCTTCTTCAAATTTTTTAAATTCGATTCGAATATGTGCACTGCCAAAAAAATGTAGAATACCATTTTTTATTTATATTTTTTTTTTTTTTTTTTTAGAAAAAAAAATATTCGAACATGTCAAAAATGTGCAATGCCAAAAAAAGTAGAATGCCTTTTTTATTTTTTTAGAAAAAATCAATATTTAACTTGTTTAGACATGTCAAGAGAGAATGCTTTGGGGGCATTAGGGGCATTCAATAAGTATCTGAAATAATTTAAAAAAAAAAGAATGGTTGAATGGATTTTCATGAAATTTGGTGAAATTATTCTTCACATATGTCTGAGTTTCTACAAATTTTTTCAATTCAATTCGATTATGTGCACTGCCAAAAAAAATGTAGAATACCATTTTTTATTTATATTTTTTTTTAGAAAAAAAATATTAAAACATGTCAAAAATGTGCAATGCCAAAAAAAGTCAAATGCCTTTTTTTATTTATTTTTTTTTTTAGAAAAAATTAATATTCAAACATGTTCAGAAGTGTCAAGAGGGAATGCTTTGGGGCATTAGGGGCATTCAATTAGTATCTGGAATAATTTTTTAAAAGAATGGTTGAATAGATTTTCATGAAAATCGGCGAAAGTATTCTTCACATATGTCTGAGCTTCTTCAAATTTTTTCAATTCGATTCGAATATGTGCACTGCCAAAAAAAAACTAGAATACCATTTTTTTAAATTTTTTTTTATAAAAAAAAATATTCAAACATGTTTAAACATGTTATAGAGGGAATGATTTGCTTATGAATAAATGTGTATTCACAGAACCATGGACAACCAGGAAATTAACATGTCAGAATATTTGGTGCCAGCAGAAGATTTGTTTGCAGATCTATTTGAAAGTATGTGAACTACATTTTTTTTTCAATAGTGTGCTGGTGGCACATGTTTTTTTTTTTTTAAACTTGTGCTGTGATGTGTATACTAACAAGCAGGTGGTGCTGGCTTTGCAGCAGGGATAGTTTTTTATTTAATAATTAGTGGGGGGGGGGGAAGGAAGAGACGTGACTAACACACTCTTCCATTCCATGCAGCGCAGCATGTGGAAATTGAAACGACAGTAACTTCACCACCAGTGAAAGAGGTGAAGAGGAAGAAAGCTGTAAAAGATGGGCCAATAAAGAGACGAGGAAAGGCATCATCTGTACAGGATACAACCCCTATGAAACACAGTAGCCAACAATACACCATTCTCCAACCATCTACCAGCAAGCAACAATCCACCAGTGAACAAACAACTAGTGTGCAAGTTAAAGCTTTCGAAGAGAAGGAGGAGGAGGAGGAGGAGGAGGGGGATGAGGATGACAAACCTGTAGAAATTCCACCATTGCAAAAGGGGTGGTGCGATTATGAGAAACTAAGTACTGAGCTGCGCCCATGGCATGCATTCTGTATTTACAGAATCAATAAAGAGTGGTCGTGTCAAATCAAAATTTTTAATGAATGCTATTTTTTCCATTTCCAAAGATTTGGGACTCCACAATTTTCAACTGGAATTTGTATTCCGTCTTATCATATCGAGATATTTATTCAATGTATGAATAGAGTAACTGCATTTATTATGCGTTGTCCCGACTTGAAGGTGATTGTTAATACACCAAAATTGACAACACCTGAGAAATCGACGCCATCTTCCGCCACTGTTAAAGATAAAGAGGCATATACAGTGGTGTACAGTGATAACATGGGATGTGGGTATTACATCAGTGTCATATGCCTCAAGGAAAAGCCCTTTTATTATGTAGATATGAGAAAGGAGAATGGAGTAAAAGGGGCGTGCATTCCTCTTAAAGCCTTTCATAACCTCGTGTGTTGTGCCCAAACTATTCCAAAACAGTTGATCCGCTCTGGGTGTTATTAAAACATTGCCTCTTTGAAAATAAAATTTGTGGAAAAAAAATGTATTGTCATTTATGTCATGCAACATTCGCCACCAACAATGAGTTATTGAGTCATGTTGCTATTCAGCATACTACAACTGCCACAAATACTAATACATGTAATGAGCAACAAAATTCTTCAATAACAGATGCATATTGCTCTCTATGCAAATATCATGTGCAGGATTTGCTGGAACATATTGCAGCAAATCATGGACATATGGATTATTGCTTACAGACCATAGCTAGTGTCAATGATAACTCAAATCTTTCACAATTATGTTATTTTTGTAATGAAAATGTTGCAGATCTAATGGAACATGTGGAATCTTTTCATGATTCGAATGACACAGTCAGTTCCATTGTTAGTAAAAATCCCTCAACACATTTTTGTTTCCTTTGCAACACAAATGTTAATAATTTGTTGACACATATAGAGGCTGCTCATGACTGCATGAACGCGAGCATTTGTGATGATAGATTATCACCTAAATTTTGTAACTTGTGCAATTCCAACATTGGTGATGATCTACTTAATCACATCAATAAGCATCACAATGCATTGGATGACATTGATAATGATGACATTGTAAATCTTAATTTTTCTGTAGAGAGTAGTGCTTTTGGTGGGCAATTGCTTATTTATAAAGTGAACCTTCCCAATGAAATTGCTGTGCATCCTGAAACCTTTTTAGCCACAAACCGCGATAGATTTTGCACATTTTTGAAAGAAATAGTGTTGGAAAAAGGACGAATTAGATTTCAAATTTGTACAACACTAACTTTAAAAAAATTAAAGCATATTGCCCAAGAGCAGGCGGGATATGAATATGATCCCGCCTATTTTTGCAGTCATATGGCTACTGTAATGTCAACTTTAGAAATAGAAGAGTCTTTTCAAAAGACAATTGATAAGATTGCATCAAGTGTTGAAACTTATTTAAGCAAGGGATCTGGATGGATCATTCATGATATATCAAAAATTCAGATAAAAATAATGAACTACATTCCATACAAAGGAGGGACGAGACCACCAAGGAATGTAGAAAAAAATAGTTGCAAAGGGGTGGTTATTCCTACAGTCATAAAAAACAAAAAGTGTGTGGTGAATATCCAGTGTGTAGATAATAAATGTTTTCTATATGCTGTTCTAGCTTCTCTCCATAAAAATACAAATAATGCTAATGTAGTATCTTCTTACAGACATTATGCTGATAAATATGATCATAGCATGTTGAAATATCCAGTCTTGGTCAAATGCATTGGAGAATTCGAAAGTAAAAACAAACTAAAAATAAATATATTTTATTTGGAAAAGGCAAAAGTTTCACCATTGCGTCTAACAAATGAAAAATCTGGAAAAGAAGTAAATCTTTTACTGGTAGATGAACACTACTGCCCAATCAATAGCATGACACGTTTGTTGGCTACTCCCAACATAAAAAATGGGAGAGAGATATGCTATAGATGTTTTCAGGGTTTTTATACACCATGTGCATATAAAAAACATGTTATGATGTGTCAACAGCATAAACCAGCACGCATAGTTATGGCCAGGCCAAACAAAAAGATTTTAAAATTTAGAGATTTTGAAAAGTCAATGAGATGCCCTTATGTGGCATACTTTGATTTCGAAAGTGTGCTGGAAAAGCTTGATTGCCAGCCTACGTTGTCATCCACTCAATCATACACAAATAAAACCCATCAACATCAGGCATGTTCATATGCTTATGTGATTGTAGACTATGATGGCAATGTGGTTGATTATAAATTAAAACGAACAATGGATGCTGCTTTTGATCTATGGAAAGATTTGCAAGACAAAGCTGATTACTTATTGAAGACAAAAACATCATGGCCCATCCACATGACAAAGGATGATATTAACAATTTTCAAAATGCCAAAGAATGTTATGTGTGTGGTGTACTTTTTCCATCAATGCACGAGAAGCTCAGGGAGCACAATCATCACAAGCAGAAAAATAATTACAGGGGTGCTTCCTGTTATCGATGCAATGCTAAATTGAAGGACAAGCAAACAATGCCCTGCATAGCCCATTGCCTCCGTGCTTACGATGAGCATTTCCTTGTGAGAATCATGCATCTCATGAAAGATAAAAACATTGAAGTGATACCTCTCAATATGGAAAAGTTCACCAGTTTTCAAGTAGGTAATCTTCTATTTTTAGATTCCTATCAATTCTTGCAAGCACCACTTGCTACTCTAGCAAAAAATTTAGAACCTCATAAATTTCGTGTGACAAAATTTTACCATCCCAATGACTTTCAATTTGAATTAGCCATTCAAAAGGGCTTTTTTCCATATGAGTATTTAAATAATTTTTCAAAATTTCAAGAGACAACAATTCCAAGCAGAGATGCATTCTATAGTTCCCTCAATGACACCCACTTGAGCAATGAAGATTATCGGCATGTAGAAAAGGTGTGGCATGTTTTTAATTGTCAAACCCTTGGTGATTACCACGATGTCTATTTGAAGATAGACTGTCTGCTTTTGGCTGACATATTTCAAAATTTCAGAGACATTTCATTGGATACATTTCATTTGGACCCTGTTCATTACTTGACACTTCCCATGTTTGGGTGGGCAGCTGCCCTAAAATACACAAAAATAGAAATGGAATTGTTGACTGATTATTCTATGTATCTGATGGTAGAAAAGGGAATTAGGGGAGGTATATCAGTTTCCAGCATGAGACATGCCATTGCAACTAATGCATATCTAAAGAATGGGGTGGAAGAGAGTAAATCCTCATATATAGGATATTGGGATTGTAATTCTCTTTATGCTGCAGCTATGAGTGAGCCCTTGCCAGTGGGGGGATTCAAGTGGCTTTCACAGGATCAGCTTAAAACTTTTGATGTCATGAGCATAGATCCAATGGCTAACATAGGATACATTTTAGAGGTAGATCTTGAATATCCCCAATATCTTCATGATGAGCATAATGATTATCCTCTGTGTCCAGAACATCTGGATATTGACATCAGTATGCTATCAAAAATACAACTAGAAATGTTTAGAATGTTGTATCCAGAAAGCAAAAAAACAAATAAATTGGCTCCTAACCTTATGACAAAATGGAAATATGTAATTCACTATAGAAATTTGCAATTCTATATACAAAAAGGTATGATTTTAACCAAAATTCATTCAATTATCAGCTTCCGTCAGATTGCTTGGCTAAAAGCATATATCGATTTGAATATTGACAAAAGAAAAATGGCAAATAATGCATTTGATATGCGTTTTTTTAAAGACATGGTCAACATTGTTTTTGGGAAAACAATGGAGAACATGCGGAACAGGTGTGAGGTCGAAATTGTAACTTCGCTTGAACGATGTGAGAAAGTAAGCAAGAAACCTACTGTCATGGCTTTCCAAATTCTGAATGAAGATTTGAGCATTTTTAAGTTGAGAAAATCAGTTTTGGCATTGACCAAACCAATTTATATAGGATTCACAGTCTTGGATATATCAAAATTAATTATGTACAAGTTTTTCTACGATGTACTAAAAAAGTTTTACCCAGGCAATAAACTAAAATTGTTGTATACCGATACAGATAGCTTCATTTTTCAGGCCCATACAGTAGATTTATATGCTGACATGCTGTTAATGCGGGAGCATATTGATACTTGTGATTATCCGCCGAATCACACCCTTCAATCAAATGATAACAAAAAAGTAATGGGGAAATTCAAGGACGAGCTAAATGGCTCTGTCATTTCTGAATTTGTAGGACTTAAGGCCAAAATGTATTCGATTCAAATCATTCAAGATAAAACACCAATCACAACTTGTAGAGCAAAAGGAATTAAGCGGAATGTGGTTGAAAATACCTTTAATCATCGCATGTATGTGGATGCTTTGGGACAGTCTTGCAAATCAATTGATCATATTAAAATGAATAATATACATTGTAGTAGACATGAATTATTCAGTGTGGAGATAAATAAATTAGGTCTTCATGCATTTGATGACAAGCGATATATTTTGGAGGATGGGGTTAATACATTGGCCTATGGTCATTATAAAATTACACATGGCCCAGGAAAAATGACTCAATAAAGAAGATATAAATAAAGCTTCATATTTGAATATTGAAATGTAAATATATATGAAAGACTATCAGCTTGAATGGTGGTGAATGTGGTGAACAAGATGCATTTTTTTTACCCAAATTTCTTTATCAAGTTGGTGATTACACCCCCTCCCACTCCCACATATTTAAAAAAAAATCAATATTATTAACACACTAGCTTGGGCTTATGTTTTGGCATATAATAATTTCTTCATTTCTTTCTATTTTTTCACAGAACTACCTAATGAACTAATTTGCAGCATCTTCAAACATTTATGTGTTGCTGATAAATTGCAAGCAGCATGT
Organism: Melogona broelemanni; assembly: GCA_033995665.1. Classification (NCBI taxonomy): domain Eukaryota; kingdom Metazoa; phylum Arthropoda; class Diplopoda; order Chordeumatida; family Chordeumatidae; genus Melogona; species Melogona broelemanni. Next base: position 19,033 of record JAUJYS010000310.1, on the reverse strand, counting down.
GTGAATCGTCGCTTCAATTCCATTTCCAACATACAATCTCTTTGGAAGGGAAATTTAATTTCACTCAGCAGAGTGACAAGTTCAAACTTTGACTCTCTTGCAATGCGGGATATACAGTGGATAAATGTGGTTGATAGACAATGTTTGTGGCGCAGCTTGTTATATTTAAATATAACTCATTTAATTCTTAAAGATAAAAAATGTGATGATCTAGACATGTTAGCTATATCTCAATTAGGAAAAAATTTAAGAGCACTTTTTATTCAGAATTGTAAAAAAATAACCCATACAGGATTAAAGGAAATTGCTAATTTAGTAAAATTAAGAGTCCTTTTTTGGAATCATTCCTTCCATGCTTCACATTTATGTATGGCTCAACATTTACGCCAACCAAACTTGCTTATTTTTGATGGTACAATGTGGAGCAAGCTCAATTCAAATGTCTTTCATAAATGTTCTAAAAAATGAATGTGTAATAATTTGACTTTTTTTGTATTGCTGTTCTGATGAGTTATGTATATGATTGGTTAAGATTAACATTAAAAAATAATGTATTATTTTTATTGACTTACAAATAAATATAATTGTTTCTACAGTGCAGTCGCGATATATGAAATATTTAACATTTTTTTTCTTATCTAATCTCAGTTTTACACTTTTTGCAGAAAAGAAGCTTGATAATGATTTTAATGACTGAAAGTCAAACATCATCTCAAAGGAGGAGTGAAGTTAACATGAAACATAGGCTGATGATTCAGATATTGATTTGCCAAACATTTGTTAGTTTTTTTCATTATTTTCATTTTGTTTTGCTATTTTGTGTTTTTTTCTAACATTTTTGTTATTGGTTTTTTTGTAGCTAGTGTTCATAATTGTAATAATAAAAAATGGACAAATAAAAAACAATTGACAAATATTTTTTTTTCAACATTGACATGTATTTTTTTCATTACATTTTCACATAATATGGGTTATATAATGGCAAGTACATTTTTAGGGAATGTTTTACAAAAGAATATACAAGTTTGTCATTATAAATAAAATTATTTGTGGAAAAAGGTCGTATTAGCTGGCGTAAGCTTCGACCACAACACCGCTGGATGACAAAGTAGGCACAATATTGTCCACATACAGCTGTTTCAAGATGCTGAAGTTGCTGGCTATTGCAATGGTAAGTGACACTGTTATTTTTTAAAAAATTGTGAATATGCTTAGGTGGTGGCAAGCTGTAACTATCAAAATAATCAGCAATGCCACGTAAGTCAAAGTATATGGCAACCCAATGCGAGCCAGGTTCTGAAGATGGATCCAAATTTACAATGTAGGCTTGTCGTGTTCGACGAAAAGGCAACTGGTCAATGGCCAAAACTCCCCCAAACTTGTTTCTCACACTAGGATGTCTGTAGAGAAGCCATTCCAACTGTGATGTATTCATCATGCATAATCCAATATTACATTTCTAGCACTGTCAATTTCTATAATATTTTGAAAAATGCCAAGAACAAACACATTTGCATGCGTGTCCAATGGTTGTGACAATTTTATCGAAAGGTTAATGGCTCCATTTTTGGATAAATTAAAATGAGAAGCACCCAGTCCACTCTGATCACCAGTCAAATCAAAAAGAAGAATAGTGTAGCCAGCAGCAAACTCATCATAAGTAAAGCCCAAGCCATCTGTGCCATAGTATTTATTAGTGGCAAGAAAGAGATTTTGATAAAGGCGAGTCCATTGCTTAGTCTCAAAATTGGGAGTAGGTGCAATGGATGGATATTGAACCCCATCTATAAACAATGACACATAATTCATATTTTTGTGTTGAAAATTAAATGGATTTTTTGCCATAGTACCTGTATGTGCATCTCCATCAATCAGCGCCACTGCCACAAACATGGGGAGATTGCCAAGAAATATGTTTGGGATAAAAATATCTCTTTTACCTAAGCTTTGATTAAAATTGCGACATTCCATTCTATTAATGGGATACTTGAAAGTAAATTGAGGCTTGGCATGTTCCATTAACAGCTTAGGATTAATGCGAACTTTTTGAACGGAAAGACTGGCTGACACAACATCCAATTTGTAGTTGCCCACATCAGTCAATGGTTTTAACAAACAAAAGTCATCTTTACTGCGTGTCAATTTAATTCTGATATCTAAATCATTAGGCAGCAATTTGTCTTGCTGAAAAATATCTGCATAAAGTCGACCTGTCATATCCATAATTGTGCTTAATTTACTGCGCTCATGTCGCTTCTTTAGTCCATCTGATGTATCAGATTTAGTAGGATCACAATCTCCAAAGACAGACTTTTTATCTTTATAAAACATTTCCATGGATAAGTAAGACTTGTCTGCTAGTCCACAATTTGTCAGCACAGCTGTTAGATAGGCCTTGTATGGATATTCATGGTTGGAGGTGGTCACCAGTTTGTCTCCCAAATACACATTCACTTCACTAAACATGGAATGAAGCAAGTTATTGACTGGAGTGACACCACTGTCAGCTGTTAGAGATGTTCCATCAGATTTCAAAATTCGAGCCTTCACATTAAGAAATATTTTTGATGGATCCACATAATCCTCTCCACTGCCTTTCACGTAAAATTCGATAGTTGATTGGTTGTCAATACTGGCTATGGGAAAATATTCAGTTGGAGTACACTCTTGAATAGCAATTTGCGTGGGGGGTACAGAATATAAATCCATTTCAGATTTCAATGCTTCTCCTGACATGTGGTGTGCAAGAAATCCGTTCATTTTGTTCAAAAGATGCAGCTACTTGCGCGTTTTGTATGCTTCTTTTTAGGTTTGCTGACTCGTCTCTTGCTTTTGACAACTGATGCTCCAACCCGTCGTTTTGGCTTTATATTCTTTTTCTTAGCCACCTTTTTCCTCTTTCTTTGAACACGTCCACTTCCCACTTGGGCTCCCAAAGAACTCAATACCCGTTTTCCAGTTTCACCAAAACGTTGTCTGGCTGAGTCTCTCAAATTGCCACCAGCCTCTACATCAGTCACAATATCAGCACCCGTTTTGAGCAACTGCTTGCTCAAGCCAATAGCCCCCCTTTTTAAAAGAGGGACTGCCATTCTAAATAAAGATGAAAAGAATCCATGCCCTCGTTGATTTCGCCCACCAGTAAAGACTGGCATGCCATAAGCAGCCTGTGTTTGGTAGTAATGTCGGCAGGCCTCTGTGCCATGATCACAATTGTATGGCACTCTCATCGTAACAGAGGACGGAAATGTAGTATGACAACCACCACGTCTCCAGATGTAAAGCGTATTGCACGTCCAAATGCGTCTTTTATATCAATTTCGATGGTGTGAATATAAGTCTTGGAAAGTGGTACATAGAAGGGGCGTTGGTAAATTTTGGTTACTTTTAAACCATCGCTGTCATCAATATTTATAATGCGCAAGAGAGGAACAATGGCATCCCCCACAATGTTGTATTCAACAATATTGCAGTAAAGAAAAAGTGAATTTAACTCTGAATTTAAATTAATCACCTTTCGAGACACAATTTGTCGTGATGTTCCACGCAAATTTATTTGAATGTTGTCAAATCCAATCAACCGTTGAAGTGAAGGTGAAAAATCAATTGAATACCCTGGTGGAATGGATAATGAGACTTTTCTAGAAGAGAGGGAGTAGCTGAAATGAAATGATCCTGCTGCTGTTTGTGCTGCCTTCAATTGCTTTATCAAATCATTTTTTTGAACAATCCGGCGTTCTCTTTTAATTTTCAAATTTTTCTTATCCTCTTCCAGCTGCAGCAGCAATTTTGCTCTTGCATCAATCAAATCTTTCACAGCCTTTTCTTTATTTTTTAGCACATCAATATCTTTCTCCAATTTTACCACAGTAACTTCTAAATTATCAAACAATTTCTTGTCACCTTTATTTTGAGCATCTGAAAGTCTAGATTCTACCAGATCCAGTTCATACTCTACATTTGTGCGCTCTGAGATTGCAAGTTGGTGAATCAATTTTTCCGCACTCTGTAATTGCTCACTAGTTTCTATAGAATTTTCCTTTTGCTTTATGCTGGATTCAATGTCTTGTATTATTGGCAACAGAGGGAGCAGCTGTTCAAAACTTTTTGACTCAAAACTGGAAACAAGGGGCTGACTTGTATGTTCAATGCTTTCATTTTTGTTAATCACACAATCATTGAGTGCACTAATTAAAAGATCGGGTTCATTATAAAATCCTCCCGGAACATCAATTTTAGTTGTTTTCTCACTCGTATAATTGTAAAGTTGAAGAAAACCCTCATTTTCAATTAGATTATGCCAATTTCGAGAAAAGTGTGCTTCAACCAAGCCAACCTCATATTCACCCATCAGAGTTAATGGTTTTGGCAAATTAACTTTGTAGTTGGTAAGCGTATTTTCTGGAAAGAATTCAAAACTACTATTGCTTGGAAGGGCAACATAAAAATCTCCACTTCTTTCCATGATTCACTTAGTTTGCCCCAGATGTGTAATGTCTCGTCCAAGTACCCAGCTATTGTGCTTGCTCTCATATCCCTCCCACTTGACCAAATATTTAATCTCCCCCTTCACTTTTTGTTTTTTCAAAATTTTCTCAATGCGCCAAGGATCTTTCTTATCCACTTTTTGCAATTCACTGGCATAAAATGTACCTCTCAATACTTCACCACCAATATCTTTAATCTCATATACTGGGGGATCACGTAGCAACACTTTGCTAATTTTAAATATTTCAGTGCTCCAATTAGGCAGATAACCTTTTTCAAATATAGTCTTGGTTTTAGATATTCGCACACTATCCCCTACCACCAATGTGTGTTTGGTAATATGATGCTTGGATGGAAACAGCTGGTGGAATACGCGAGATGAATTCTCAAGTGTTACTTCCTGGGGAGCCAAACCAATACTGCGGTGAAATGATGCATTGTATGATGCCAACAGCTGATCCACCACATCCACATAGCGATGAGATCCTACATGTGTGAAATAGCGCCACATGCGTGATTTTAAAGTTCTATTGAATCGCTCCACCACAGATGCTTTTGTTTCATTAAAAGTGGTGTAGAATCCTACACCCTGCTTTTTCAAAAAGTCTTGAAATTGTTTATTTAAAAATTCAGTGCCTTTATCAGTTTGCACTTTGATGGGTTTACGTTTTCCTTCTAGAATGTGCTGAAAAGCTCTAATTATTTCATCAGCCGTTTTTCTATAAATTGGTACTGCCCAAGCAAACTTTGAAAACACATCAATGCAGGTAAGCATGTAGGCATGATCAAAATTTTCTTTGCGATATGCTCTCATGTCCACCAAATCCATTTGCCACACATCATCAATATGACTAACCAGAGTTTTATTTCGAGAAAATTTCCATTTAATGGGTTTATGCAATGAGTACACATCCTGTGTTGATAGCCAGTCCTTTGTCTCTTTGCGTGTATAGCCATGCAGCTTGGAAGTATGATATAGTTTCCCAACGCCTCCAAAACCTCCACTTGATGCTGGATCATAGTACAATTCTTTCAGCGACTTTCGTCCCATGATTTTATTTTTGGTGCACTATCAACTTTAACACTTGCTCGTGCGGGTATTGGTGCTGTTTTTGTTGTCAAACTGTTGTCTAAAATGCGCATTCTGCGGGCAGGTTTACCAATCAAGTGCATTGGAATATTTAGTTCAGCAATCTTCTCAGCAAAGGTTTGCCAACCAAATGGTGTAAAATTTGACTTTCCAGAATCTACTAAATCTCTCAGAAGATCGACAATATTGGTTCCCTCCACCACACTCCCATCAATGAGCATCTGATTCTTGGTATTCCACCCAATTTGTCCTTGCGATGCCTTGATGTAATCTAATACATGAGCAGCTTTTTTTTTAATGGTCTTGGGAAGGGTCTCCACAATAGATGCCATTGATGTAGGGAGGCTGGGAGATGCACTGTCCTCTTTCACACTCACTTCCACATGCTTTGTTCTGCCATCATATATCCTATTATAGCGCTGTTGTAGTTGCACCAGCAATTTCACTTTATCACCATCTGAAATATGTTCATCATCCAATAATTGCTCAATGGCATGTTCAATTTCAATCAAACTTTTACGTAGGGGCTCAATGTTGTGTTCTCCCATTTGCCTCTGCCACATCGCCTCTGGAATTACTACCACTTTGTTTGCCATTATCAGCTGTACCCAGAAAACTGCTCAACAATCCCAAGATTGGTCTAATTAAGAATGCTAAAAATCCACCTTTCTGGTTCACTAATAAACGTTTCTTTACTGCTGTTTTGGATGAAGCACTGGCCAGTTGTTTCACGATCTTCCGATATGGTATCAAGGCTTTCTTCTGGTTGGCTGTAAGTGCTACATTTCCATTGGCAATATTGCGAGCGCAATCACCTAAACATTTGATGAGATCTGTGCTTCCATGTTTTAATAGTGCTTGCTGACAAGTTTTTGAACACTTTTCCAGCACGTGAAGGTGGTGAATCTGTCGCTGCAATCTAGCTCCACTCATTTTTTTCTTCATAGTCATTTTAAGGCTGATAAATGTTTTTCATGGGTTGATATATAGCAGTGAATTGGTTGGGGAAAATGTTAGTGCGCACACGAAAATGTTCATCTGTCTCTGGTGTTAGATCAAGCAGCAAGTATGAATATGGCTTCAAGGTAGCACTTTTATATGCAGCAGTTAAGAATTTTGGATCATCAGGATACATTTGCCTGCCCAAATGCGAAATTTGGCTCTGATCTCTGGGATTTTTAAAAAATGCAATATGCGTAGCATTTAAAGTGATGTCTCTCTGCACTCCATTTTGTTGGAAAAAGTTTTGTGTTATATAAATAATACTAATATTCCTGTGATGTGAATCACATGCAAACAGTTGAGATGTATTCTTATTTACATATAGAGACATGTCATCTAAAATAATGAGGCTATTTAATCCAGCGCACATCTGTGTAATGTCAGGCATGCCCTGGATGAAAGTCGCTTGGGTTGACAGGTTTTTAAACCAGGGCTGTTCAAGGGCATAATACCATATCACACGAACTGGAGTAGGCTGGATGATCTCATTTCTATGCTTAATGATCTGCTTGACAAATTCAGTTTTCCCAACACCACTGGGTCCAGCAACAATAAGCCTAAATGGACTCTTGAATGGGAAATAATGGCGTTGGCTTGGAAGAGTAATCTTCTGAGTTCTGTGGCTGGGATTCATGATGACGAGTGTTAAAATTTGTGATACAGTCAAAGCCAGAGCAAATACTAATGTGATGCGGTGTACACAATTGCGATCTGCTGCTAGGCGTTCCATTGTGATGAATGACAACAGTAACCAGTTACATTTCTTATCACTTTATTTTTTCTAGCAATTTTTGCCTTATCCAAGTGGCAAACATATACAATTCTACTTTTGGGCAGTGGATCCTGGATGTATATATCTCATGACGATCACATTTTTTAAACTCTACAGGAATTGGGAAATCAAGTTGATAAAATTTACGATTCAATCCCATTTGCTCTAAATTGATGCTTGGAATACCTAAATAATGCAGAATGTTTTTTTCAATTTGCCCTCCTTTATAGGCCACCTTGCAATTTGAATTTGTCAATTTGTGAGTGGTATACATTTTCTGTAGCATTTTTAGCATAACTGAATATGTTATGTCATCATTCCTATTCTTGTATGGAATGCCATGAATATGATGTGTTGTAAATGCTACAGTTTTTTTATTGCCACAATTTAAACTATTAAATGTATTTGGCAAGCGAACAAATACACTGTGTGGAATGCCTTCCTTCATAGATATATATCCAAATTCTTTTACATGAAATCTTTTTTTTATTTGAAATCCTTCAAAATCTATAATTAACTCAATATCACGAAGCATATTTTGAACTTGCTCTAAATTTGTATTTTGCTGCATTTTCACTATCTTATTCCTCAATGCCTCTTCTATGATGGGAGCCACTTTTTCGACTCTCTGTTGAAACCGCCACTTATCCATCACATATTGTTCCCAAGGCTGCATTGGATAGTGAATTTTGTCGACATAAAAAGTTACATTGGCGCTAAAATGTACTCGTTTTTTTTCGACACCATTTCCATCTGTCAAAGACTTGGTTGAATAAAGCAAATCATCCACCTTGATAAAAAGACAAAAATGTCCTTTATTAACTTTTTTCACGGCAAATATAATGAATACAATGTAATTTGATTTATTTTGATGTTATATAATTCTTTTTAAAACACCGTGTCATAGCCTTCCTTGATCTCCTGAGTCTCAGCAGTTGATCCAAACCCATTCTCATTGCGCTCTGTGACATCCAGACTCTAAAAACAATATATTATAATTTCATATTAGAGTACATACTGTTTTCATTTGCTCAAGACTAAATTTCAATTCATGATACACACCTCCACTTCCAATAATTCAGGATAAACAATTTTTTCACAAATCAATTGGGCGATGGGGTCTCCTCTCATTACTAGCAAACAAAAAAAAAATTAAGTATTGTGGAATCACGCCTACCCCACTCCTAAAAAGACACATTTCCTACACCAACCTTTAAATGGGTCTTTGTCAAAATTGAACAAAATGACACCAACATTGCCCCTGTAGTCTGCATCAATTACACCAGCTGCAAAAGATTGTCATTTCTGTTTGAGAATTATCTAAAACATTAAAACTTTTTTATATAACATAATTAAGTTCACAAATATAGGAACACTCTTTACCTCCTACATCAATAAAATGATTCAGAGCGAGACCTGATCGTGGTGCTATAAATGAGTAAGAAAAAAAAAATATTGTTTTTTGTTCAACATATCAACATAGTTTTCCAATTACGCAAATAAATATTTAAATTATCCAACCTAAGCGGCCATATGTTCCCGCTGGAACGCTTATACTCAAATCCGTTTTGCATAGACATTTCCCATGCGGTTCAATAAAGTAGTCGTGAGCACTGTAGAAGATGGTGGATTCTTTTTTTAATAAACACATATTTATACATTTGTTGAAGCTAATGCTCAGAATGGTTTAATAATTTCCAACTTACCTGTACAAATCATAACCAGCAGCATTCTCTGACCCTTTTCGCGGAACGGATGCATCTTTGCTTATTCTAACAAATGAGAGTGCTTTAGAATTCATGGTGTTGATGATAGCAACTGATCAACTTGGCTGCGTATTACGGTGTTTAAATACTCGAAAAAAATAGAGCTGCACGTCAGAACCAATCTTTTCTGGGGTATCAATTCTTCGGTGGGGCCCGCGGAGCCTCCGGCTATTCGAAACTTGTTTTTCCAGCGTAGCCCAAAATCGCGTGCTCGTTCTTTGGCGCGTAGCGTACGCCAAAACCGCATGCTTTTCTGCGGTACAAGCATCCCTTCGCTCTTCGGTGTTGATCTGTACCGTGGGACCCCAAAATACATTACTACTGCCAAACTACTCGCAGGTATTTTATTGGCAAGGCCACGACGATTTTATTTGTAAGCAGTAAAACTCGATATTTTCGCGTCCAGGTTTTTGCCTACACCACTGGATGTCATATGACAACATCACTGGACATAACTCCAATATTCTCGAAAGATATTGAAAATGTCAAACGAGAGTTATATGGAAAGGGACAACTATACTATGAGGTATAAACTCGTGTAAGGCACAAGCGAATAAACTTTTGAAGAATAATATATTTCTAAACGAGGATTTTTAGCAGATGAACGCTTCACCTCATGAGATCTAAAGATAAATCCTAGGTTTTCTGAGCAACCCGAGAAAATAACTCTTTAAAAATAAATAGCTGTGCAGTGGCAGCCAACTCACAAAACAGACACGAAAAAAAACCTCTGTTCAGGAACAATTTCAAAATTTTGTCCGCAAACGATTCCCTTGGTGACTAGTCAGCTTTTTTCCACAGAAAAAAGGACTAAAGAGGTTCTTGGAAAACACGGGAAAAAAATAAACTTTTGCCCTGAAAAAAAAAAATACGTAAGCGCTTGGAACAGACGCTGGTAAAAAAAATGATGCAAAACCACCTTTTTTTTTCTAACGGCCGAAGCACGTCAACATGCTGGTATACGAGCGAAGTATTCCTCCTAATACCTCACCTAATCGGCCAGCATTCGAATTTCAAATCATAATTTCGCATGACTAAAATTTTAAAGCAAACTACTCGGAATACACATGTAGAAGCTCTGTGTTAGCAATCCAAGACCGTCTATTTTTACAGCATCGCACGCAATTGTTTTACTACAGTGATCAAAAAGGAAACAAAAATATAACGCTGGCCATCAGGGCATAAAAGGCATAGGCAACAAAGTACGATGGTGTCTTTTCTGATAATTCATGGTAATTCCTGATAATTCAGCTTTCACATTCACATCCGCACATCAGTGCTGGGATCATCATTTTAACTCTTAACTTGACCACATTGCAGAACGTTCATTTCGATTTGCAAAGGACTAAACCGGGCGAGTAAGTTAGTTTCCACGTCGATTTCTAGGGGTCTCGGGAGGATGTGGCGATAAAGAGGCGGAAAGGAATGGCCGAAAAATATGTTATCACAAGGAGAAGATCTGCGTTTAAAAATGGGGGCGCAGGTGATGGCCGCAGATACAGCTTCCTTCGGCTCACCGCAGGGACTCGCCCGGCTTCAAACAGAGCGCGATGTAGCCCATTCACACCTTTTGCCGCTGTCTCACACACTTCATTTCGTGGCGGCAAAAAATGGCGTGTCCGATCATAGCCAAGTTTGTATACATGCGGGCGAGCACGCTACGGATGTTTTTACTTGTTTCATCAACACCTCTTCGAGCGAACTTGCTGCTAAATACTGAATACTTGTAAATACTGAATATTCTCCTGAGACCATATCAGCTTAAAACGTAGAAAATTTAATCATAATCATATCGGCTTATTGGGCGACAAATTTGCCTGCCTTAACCGATTCAAATGTCATGTCTCAGTCCAGTGTTGGGTTCGTTCCTTTTGAAAAGGAAGCCGTTCCAGTTCCCGTTCCTTCCATGAAAAAGGAACCCGTTCCCGTTTCAGGAACTCGTAGGAACGGAACTTTTCCGTTCCGTTCCGTTCCCACCCAACACTGTATGAGTCTGCATTTGCATGCTATATGCACCCCTTGCGGGTTGCCCGCAGTACATGCTAATGACCACGGCACTGCCGTGGTCATTAGTGCAGAATCGTGAATTGCAGCAAAGGAAGCAAGCACTATTGACTTGCGAAATGCAGCGGAAATACACTGTGACTTATTCAGCCAAAAACCAAATTGAAAGTAACTGCATTGGCGATCTGGTGATCACTATAAAAAATATATATCATACGGGATCTAGCCGTTCACATCGTTGCTTCGATCGCATCGGAAAGCCGGCAATCCCGTCGTTAAAATTCCGCGCTCTCTAATCCCTGCACCTCCCTCCCCCCCCCCACACATTACACCTCAACCAAAAGCTACATTGTAAAGAAGAAAGTAAAAAAAAAAGGGTTTTTGGGCAAAACGCCAAACGCGCTCTATCCTATAACTGTTCGACGTGTTACGTACGGAGGTTCGTTGAACGAAGCCCCCACCGATGGATGTCTAATTATTGGCCGGCGACAGCTTGAGGCTTTCCGCGACTGGAAAAGGGATTTACTGCTACTAAACTTCTACTTGAAAAGATCCGGAGCTTTTCTCGCCTTTTTTTCTTTTTTTTTTACGCGTCTCCATTTTTTTTTTTTTTTTCATTTGAAATCTTTTTGTCTTCGCCCGGGCACGACATGGAAGAGATTTTCGTTCGTGATCCGGAGCTACTTTTTTATTTCCATCGTCCGTCAGTGGGGTAGCGAGAGTTTCGAATGAAACGGCGTGCAATGAATTAATTCCCTGCAATGGATGGGAATCGGAAATTGGTCCTGCTTCGACGATGCATGAGTGAATCGCACAAAACAAAAATTTTGGCTATGAACACCAATAAATAAAAAAAACACTATTTCTATGCTTCAATTAGGCTCAAACAGTTTCTTTATTCATCAGACATTCTGTAATTCTGTACTAACTGCAGAAATTCTGTACTAATTTATACATGTATGTGAGGGGTAAATTTCACCTGTACCCCGTAATCGAATAAACGAAAGTCCACGCCGGGATTCGAACCCGGGACCACAGAGACGAGTATGACAACTGGATTGGACATTTCTTAATTTTTCTAAATTAATAATTCTCTAATTAAATTAAATTATTCATTTATTTATTATTAAAATCGAAATTAATATTATCAAATTCCAATTATTATTAAATTCGAAAACGGCAAATGCAACATATTCGGGACAATACCAGCTGAACCAATGCTGCTTTATGCCAATGTCTTCAGGCGAGTCCACTATTGTATAAGTTATCCGTATAGCATCATAGTTCTGTATCAAATTGTAACTAAACTCCCGTATCAAAATGATTAAAAGATCGGATCGGAGCTGTTCCCACCAAGCGTCGGTATTTCCCCCAGACACATCAAAGGGATGAAACGTGACCAAAGGAATATGCGAAAATGACACAGAACCAGAAATTCACCAAGATCACGATCAACACACGCAGATTTGATACAAGTGTGAACTCAGCTTTATGGTGCCGTCGACAATTTCTTCGAACACAATGTAGATTCCATTGGATTTTATTCAATTAAATAATTATTTGAATTCGATATTGACGCTTGCGGTGGATGGACTAATTCGTTTGTCCTGACGCTACGCCACTGTGGGTTCGATTTTTTTCAGGATGTTGCTGGTTCGGTGGAATAGGAGAGAGAGCAAATTGTTCGAGAAAACCTGCGAACACTCAACTAACACTTCAATTTCTGTTTAATGCTAGCAGCGTGAGCTCAGAATTTGAAGAAGGAGAAATAAACGAAAAAAAAAAGACTGCGAAACTTATTATACTCGTATAAGTGTGTGACACACTAACAGAGGAAATCAGGTATACCTTAACACGAACAACTGAGGTGGATGATCTAGAGCTAGAGTCTAGGTCTAGAGGTCTAGAGATCTAGGGCTAGAGGTGAAGAGTCTAGTACGGGAGTTCGCCATATTTGTTTAGAAGCTTTTTACAACGGCAAGCTGCGTCTATAACCCCTTCAACTATTTGCAGAAATACAAAATAAATTGGAAAGAAGGAAATCGAAGGTGAGTCAAAACAAGCCGAGATAGATGTAAAATTAAATGAACATTAAATAAAATTAATTAAATCTCAGTTAAATAAAGTATAATAAACAGTCGAGTGCAATGCCGATTTTTGCCGTCATTTTTTAATATCATTTTATTCCTGCCTACTGTTGTGAATATTACAGAAGATTATGTACCACTCGTGTTGCTGCGGCAATGTGAGGATCACATTTTCGTCAATACCCCAGGGTCGAATAAACGAGAGCCTGCTCCGGGAATCGAACACGGGAACGCGGTCGATTGCACTACCCATTTGCAATTGAGCAAAAAAAACTAGATCTTCCGGTCTGGAATGGAAAATAATACATCATATTACCGTCATTTTCCCAGACGATCATATGATGTTTTGTGTCTTTCGGACTTTTTATAACTGATTTTTAATTTAATTATTGAATAATAAATTATAATGGTTCATATTCACTTCAATCATAAAGGTCTTGGTAACCGGCAGTGGTAATGGGCAGTGGTGGCTGTTACGGTTTGTAATCTCACGGTACAGACAGGACACCATTCGTTTCCTAGCGCGCGCCCTGTATCGCACGCAATGTATGCATAACACACATAAACGAAACGGCGACGTCTACCCCCCTTTCGTTCCTCCCCATCACCATTTCGCTCCGATCCTCCGCCCCCACCATACACTTCTCGGTTGCCACTGCCACCACTACAGCCACCACCACCATCACCACCACCACTCACCGACAAATAAAATTTACGATCTTTTCTTTTTCTCGCTTAATTCGACAATATAATACACATAAGTGCGCAGCCATTAGTTCGGCTCCATAGACATGATGTATACGTGTATGCGTGTACGCACACAACACATATACATACACACTGGTGGCTTTGCATGGATGTGTCGAGCACAAAACAAACAGTTTCTGCACGTTATTTGGCACGATCTAGTCCCTACTGTTATGGGGGAAGGGAAGGGGGGGGCTGGTGAAATAGGAAGGGGGATAACATCCCCTCGGGGCGGGCCTTCTCTTGGAGTAACAATAGTGTATGGTTCGTTCCTTATGAAAAGAATCCGTTCCAGTTTGCGTTGATTCCTCCCATGAAATTAAACTCATTTCCGTCCCAGGTTCTACAGCAATTAGAAGGGATCTGCGCGAACCTAGTTCCTCAAATGTCCATTTGGCATCAACCTAATCTGAATTTTTTGTGACCGTTACACCACTCGGCTTCTTTACTAAAACCTACCTTTTGTTTTTCAAAAGGAACTTTTCCGTTCCTTCGATTAAATAATATTTTAGTAAAGAAGCCGAGTGGTGTAACGGTCACAAAAAATTCAGATTAGGTTGATGCCAAATGGACATTTAAGGGAACTTATCGAAAGGACATAGGCCGATTTGTGGACATTGATCAAAAATATTTAGCAATTTCTGTTTTTTTTTTGTTTTTTTTCTATTTTTATTTAGAAATTTAGCAAATTCTCCTAAAATTGTTTCGCTGTCGACACAATTTTTTGAAAATTATTTTAACCCTTTAACCGGCCAATTGAATTTTCAATTTCAGATTTTTGATCAGATTTAAATATATAATTTTATGATTGATTATTGATATATTTAGCAATATTATAAATATGAATACGCCCTATAAAAATATTAAATTAGTAAATGTATAATAACATATTATATAATAAAATAAATATAACATTTCATTTTAAATTTATATTTCTTTTCAAATTTAAAACGTAGCGGTTACGGGCTGGCCGGCTAAAGGGCTACGAAAACGGACAGGAAGCTTAGGGGAGTTAGCTACCCCTTAGCCTCTGCCAAGGCATCGGCAATGAGTTTTCTTCGGCGATATAGTGATCTACTGTATAGTTTGACAGTTTCACATGAATAGATTACATTTTTTGCACCTAAGAAAGTAAAAAAGTGATATACACTACCCTGCTTTTAACCGGTTCAATTGTACAATTATATTCCACAATCCACAACACAGTTAAACATTGCCAGTGATAGTGTAGGGAGCGACGGGGTGAATTTTACTTTAAACGTATAATCCGACTCGGCCGTGCTTCTGCACTTTTTTATTTTTAGATACACAGAGTATATACACCAACGCGAGCGACCAGGTATTTACTAACCTCTTCACGGAATTATCTTTTCCATTTTCCTGAGAGCGGAACTCGATCCCGATTGATCCCCACACTTTTGTTTGCGCCAACAATGTCTGATACCCGGCGGGATGTGTGATCACCGAGTTCGTTTTTTTCCCCCTCACCACTCCCTTCCCCTCTCCGATCCAGCCTGCCCCTAAATAGTAATTTAATATCTGGGTCTGCAATGCGCGTATATATTGGCGTCATAGCCAGGGAGGCCACGGTACTTTTTTTTTTTTTTTTTTTTTCGTTTTGTTTTTGTTCCGTGCGGATGCGGTGCTCGCGGCACCCCATTAATGGCTACCGTGTGCGTGCGTAATTAATGCTTTTGTTTTCGTGTGTGTGCCATAACCAGATATTCGAACAGGACAGGGGATATGGGAAAGAGGGGGCGGGGAGATGATGGTACGTCGAATGCGTAACCGCGTTTCCAATAGCGAGTAAACTTCACCAACTCAGGTATTGTATCATACGGCATTTAATTTTTTTTTCTACAATGATTGGCAATCGCTGAAGTGAATATCGCAACAGAAATAATATGTATCCATCTAAATGTTTAACCGTTTGTGGAAGGAAATTAATCGTGATATGTTTTTAATTTCGCTACTCGGCTCCACGAGCTCGTATAATATTCAAGTCACACCTGATCACTCCAGAACACCGTGAAATGGTATTGCCGTAATGGAGCTCAAAATGTATTTTCAGAAATTATTTCGATTGAATGTTATGAGTTAATTCCAGTTCAAACGGACTTTTTCCCTGCCAATATATAAATTTAAATTTCACGGATTTTTTCTTAAATTCCCAAGATAGGATGTAACTGCAAATCGGGTTTAAATGTTGATTCATTCAACAGAATTTTACCTTCAGTTAGTCGGCTATTCTCATATTCTTCGTTCGAAAGTTTTTTTGCGGTTGTTTGAATTAACGATTCCTAAACGTTTCAATATGGTTAACAAATTTTTGTGTACGAAATGGTCTAATCTTCTGGAAAATATTAAAAAAGCGCCAAAAATTCAGACGAATCGAAATCAACGCAAGTACATTGGTAAGCCTCCTCAATACAGTACAAATAAATACAAAAAATGATCCATTAAAAATCCACTTTCCATCCATTAAGAAGCCACTGGTCAATAAGTGTGACTGTGTGAGCACCATTCATTGGGCTAAAACTGAGCCTCAAGGTGATGGCGAGGAGTTGATTACAGTGGTAGGGGAGGGGGTGCGCTCACCATCTGGGCCGCATTCGACCAGGAGTCCGCACAATTCTGCCCTGGGACCACCCGGCATTTCTCACCGCCCGCTTGCACGGCGTTTAACGACGTTTTGCCAATTAAATTCGGGCCCCCGAAACAAGTCTGTTAACGAGATTTCCGGGCGGGTTGCGCGGAGAGTTGCCGAACGCGGCCGCGCGGGGCGGGAGCGAAAGTCGTCGAGGGAGAGAGGAAACGACTCCGTCACGTCGGAAGTCGGAACCATCAAAAAATACTGCGTGAACCGCCCCTCTCCCATTCAATAGCCTTCGTTCGAAACCTCGAGAAACCCATGAGTCGGTTAAAAAAATGTATCTATTATTATATGTTAAAAATTGGATTTAATAAAACGCAAAGTGGAAAAGAAAGTACCAGTAATAATTACCAGTAAAATTACCGCTTGGACCTCCTCGTTTCAGCCACCTTAACGTCGAAAACGCAATTAAAATTTCATTACCGATAAATTTTTTAATTGCTCTAAATATCAATATTAATGAATTGGGAAACGGCATTGAATTTTGGAAACATTACAACATCGCCGCTGGCCTCATTTCAAATGAATAACTTTGCCTAACAAAATTGCAGTAAAAAGAGGGAAACACAAAATGTACATTTACCTACCACGAATAACTACAAGCATGGGCCTTAACATCATCCGTGAACCGTGAATACGGCAAAAAAAGAGGGAAAACAGATAATAACTGAGCGAAATTAGCGAAATCGTAACGTACTGTTGTTAAAATATTAATAATTTTATAATTATTCCAACCGGAGCTGCTCGTGAGTACACATTTTAATTGTTAAAAAAACGATGTTCCCTCCTCCAAAAGCGAGTAATGCTCTAAATTAAAAAATAATAAATACTAAAAAAAATAACAATTGCCGACACGATAGAAGTGACTTTTAGTTATTAAATGTTGTCTAATGGGCTCTGGAAACGGTTAGACAATGACAGTTTTTTCAAACATTTTCTCAAAGTTATTTATTTATTGTTTGTTGGCTGGTCCGCTGTTCATCTACCAGGTCCAACACCCTGTGTGTGCCGGCAATATTTATGTGAAACTTTAAACCCACTGGGCGAAGTTTTGGTAGTGGTAGTGGTACTGTCTGTGTTCATTGCTGAGAGCTGGGGTTAACACATGCCGTGAGAATACGCTCAAAATGCTCATAAATAAATCAGCACTTGTTTATTTGCTGACCCCTCCTGGTATTCCGTCACTCCACCGTATGTGCACATGGCGGAAAATAGGGCCAACCGAACGTCGAAATTGGTATTTCCACGGTATTTTCACGGTTCATGCCATTTTAACCGTGGTAATAATTTTACAAATGTCATATATCGCCCATTGTATTTGGTTGTATTGCTTAGACCGAGGAACAGGGACCGTATGCGTTCGAACAAATGAAACTGGCAATCGTCGCAAATGTAATTATTATTTTTATTATTTACATTTCGACGAAGCCGAAGATTGGCTATCTTACAGTCTTATTCTGTCATCATGTTCCTTTAGTGTACCGGGTACTTATTTTATTCGACTTATTTTTATGTACACCAATGAAAATAAATTAACTTTAAATTAACTTCAACGCAAAAAAAAATAATCAATACGAATAGCAGAAGAGATTTTGATTGCAATTGACAAGTCTTATCGGTTAACAGATCATTTGTTTCAACTATGGTTTCATCTGTTGCCACTCAGTGTTATATTAAACTTTTCTAGAGATTCACTCGCAGGGCCACTCCAAAAGTAATGCCTACATTTTTTAATAGTTAAGGTATTTTAAAATCCAATATAGTTTGTTGTACAGGTGATTAATGCCTACAACAAATTAACCTTATTGCACCGATCTGGCACCTTCGGAATACCAATTCTTTGGTATTGTTTCGCTAAAACAATATTTAAATATGATTAATCCCTAATCACTCGGGACAACGTGTTGGTCCAAATTTCGACCATGATGGCATAACAGTCTCCAGTTTCGACCCCACTGTTTTCGAGATGGCGTAAGGCAGCTAAAATGGATGGAGATTTTGGTGGCAAATTAAAATTTTGATGTGGAAAGATGCATTAATTACTTATAATGTATATATGTACAATCTCGTCTAGCTCAGTGAATATGGCAATAGACTGTTGACCGGATGGTCACGGTTTCGATTCCCGGCGTAAGCTCTCGTTTCTTCGATCCTGGGGTACAGTAAAAAATGTACCCTTCACAAATCGCCTAAGCAAAACGAACTATATAGAATCTCCTGCAGTAATATTCACTAAGTGAGGAGAATATTTCCACAAAAAAATGTTAGATAGAAATAACTACGGTATTTAAAAAATGTATGGCATAACTTTTGGAGTGACTCAGTTGGAATTTAATTTTTAAGTAAATACAAAAATGCAAGTCCAAAACGAAACAACATTGCATTCCTCCCTTCCCCCCCCCCCTTTAAATTCACCACATGCTC
>JAUJYS010000309.1:0-25506 GCA_033995665.1 Melogona broelemanni | reverse complement strand
CATCGTGATGTAATTTCAAGGTAACGTGTACCTTGCCCCTTTCCCTCCAGGAAGGCCAGTCTAGACTTCTGACCTAGGTAATGATCTTCAATGTGTACCTGACAACTTACAGGCATGGGTCTCATGGCTTTACTGCCATACTGGTAAGAAGGCAAACAGGAGCTGAAATAACCATTTTTCCCAAATTTTCATTTCGGGACGTCAGACATAAAAAAATTGGGGAACCACTTTCACGTCTCTCCTTAACCCGGGCGAAGCCGGGCACATTTGCTAGTATTTAATAAATCTACAATATCTTTATAATTATTTACTCAAGTATCATGATTATTATCGATTAAACTAGTCGAATTGATGATGAAATTGTTTCTGCGAGCACTTGTCAGAAAGAAAGCTCTACCGGAATATGCAACCTACACGTCATGCCAAAATGACGTCAGAGATAAGAGTTGGTTCAACTTTCTCTTTCCTATAGCGGAAATGACTTTTATCGCGCATGATTGCGAAAAAGCATGACGACATCCTCCGTATGTTACCCGCGACATTCGTCAATAGCATGTCAGGTTTCTCCAATAAGTCGCACGTGCTAATATTAATAAGCACTTAAGAAATATAAATTAAGATGCGCGATTTAGGAAGTGTCGTAGGTGGTACAGGAACCAAGAACATGGGCTTGCTTTGTAGTTTCCCTTAGTTTCATGGATGCCTATCGGGTGAAATTAATTTAAACATTTTATAACATAATATTATTTAGAGTAATCGAATTGTCGCAAAGAAAGCGCTATACTTGCGCTACGTTGCGCTCTAGCGTGGTGCCATTGCCGCTCGTGAAAATTTCGAAAGCGTTCCGCAGAAT
The DNA here is from genome assembly GCA_033995665.1 of Melogona broelemanni. Taxonomy (NCBI): domain Eukaryota; kingdom Metazoa; phylum Arthropoda; class Diplopoda; order Chordeumatida; family Chordeumatidae; genus Melogona; species Melogona broelemanni. Next base: position 24,653 of record JAUJYS010000309.1, on the reverse strand, counting down.
TTAGTCAAGTCTTATCTTTGGCTGCACGAAAATAAGATTACCTCTTATTTCCCGTGGAGCAAAAAATGCTCGAAATAGGCAGCTAACAATTGCGATACAGGGGAAAAACTCGTGGAACAGTGATTTTGTGGCTCCGTGGAGCCTGGATCCATGATAAGGAACGATCATACTAGACCCTCATGAAACAACGCGCAATAGAGATATCGATCCATAGAGTAAAATGGACAAGCCCGTTCAGTCGTTTGCCAATAACCCATCATAAAATTGTGACAAAAAAGGGAGGGGGGGGGGCGAAACTGGTTTCTTGATTTTGGGTATTTGCACATTTGCAGGGGCGGCTAGTGAAAGTGGGCCGCTAGACATGCAGCGTGTATCAGATGTACCGGCGGATACCGCAGATGGGTTGACTCGAATGACAGCCACGCCCCCCTGCGATCTAGACTATTCCCTGCGACCCCCCGATGATTGGCTACTTAAGACAATATAATTTTTAGGTCAGTTTGTCCAGTTGAAGAAAAAAGATGTGTTGCCCTTGGGCTGTTTTGATTGCCATACCCAAAATCTAGTAAATATTTCAATGTGTCATAACGGTTTAATTACTATTTTAGTATCTGTACTACATTTTGTTTCCGTAATCTTTTTTTTCCCCTCATGACGTTCCTTTTTTTGGTTAGTTACATTTTTTGTAATTTGTGTAAAAACACAGTAAACGCGCTCGCTTCGTACTGTACGCAGAACACCACCTTATTGAGCAAATGTTTGCGCAAGGTGCCATGTCAGTCTTAAGTGTTGAAAAATGAGCATGGCAAAAATATTGTCAAACATGACTGACAAAATATGAGGTGTCCTCGAGAAAACCTAGCCTCTGGCTACGCGCGCGCCTGTAAGAGTGCACCCGTGCATGAAGTGTCCCAGTCTGCAAGTAGCGGAAGTAACGTCCCGTTACTTTCAGAAAGTAACCTATCCAAGCTGCAAATCCAGTAGTACTGAAACGATACGCAGAAATCTGCGTATAAAACAGATTACCCCCCCCCCTAACCCCGGAAAAAAAATTATGCCAGGAAATTTGCTTTGATTTCTTGTGTTGGTGAGGTTTGGGGATCGTTAGACAAAAGCGTATGAACGCAGAGCACAAAAGGTGGCGAACCAATTTATAGAGATACGCGTTCGCTAATTTGTGTACGGTCTGAATATGGAGGGGGGGGGGGAAGACACCAGCGTATCCAACCCCTATGTGTAACGCATTGGCTAATAATGTAGGCCTTGTATTATACGGGGTGACTTGGAAATCGAAGGCGGGGAGAATTCCATTAGGGCCGTTCGTTCAGGTCACACACTACTCGAATGTTCGGTGTGCTATATAGAAATTGTAACAGATCTGACTCGATGCCACCTTACTAATCACGCCAGTATAGGGCAAGTTTCTTTTTGGAAAGGAACCAGTTCTAGTTAAACTTCCTACAAAAAATGAAAGTTAGCCGTTCCTCGTTCCTTATGAAAAGGAGCGAGGAACCTAATTTCTTTAGCAGTCCTCAGATTACAATAAAATGAACTCATTTTGTCGCGAATTGAAAAAGCTTAAACGAATTGGAATTGAAGCATAGCTAATTTATCAACAATGATTTACAAACCTCGATTTCCCATAACGCTCGTATATTTCTGTCATAATTATCAAATAGGAACAAAAACAGTTTCAATCGCTCTTTCCTAGAAAAAACAAACAAAGACGTTCCAAAATTCCCCAGAAAAGGAACACTTTCATAGGAAAGGAACCTAAAAGTTCCGTTCCTACCCAACACTGAGTAATTAATGCTCATAAAGTCGAGCGCATATTCAGAGATCTTTTGGTTTTGTCTGATTGGGGTTTATGTCCTTGACATCCTTGATTGTTTTTGGTGACATTTGATGGCTTTCCGCGAGGCGCATTATCTCCTGAAGTTGTTTATTGATTAGGGATTGTCATAAAAGTGTTGGTGGCGTCCGCCTAACATTCTCAGAGCTCCTAGCGGTGAATTAAAATTCTTAAGCGCCCACTAGCTCGTATAGCAATGTCTAAAACCTTAGCGTAATCCTGCTTCGTAAAATATGACAAGCTGCACCAAAAGTGGTCTCACGTAAAAAAAAATGAGCCGAACGATAACAATAACAGCGACTAATCCAAAAGAACAACAAAGAATAGGCATGAAAAAAGTACATACCTTGCATCAACATTGCATATACAGTTCATACAGTATTCAACAACAGGCCGCCCCTTTCACCCAGAAAATAGACCGTAAACTTTCTTTTTTTAAATATTATTTTTGTGGTTAAATGGGAAGGTTGCCTTTATCCACGTGCTTTATGGGAGTCTACTTCTGCCCTATAATACACTTAACTGCAAGGAGAAAACAGTGTATTGTCTATTCACAAGGTGTACAGCGCGCAACGAAATTATAGCCTATTATAAGGCTATGCAAATACATTCGTAATGCGCCTAGAAAGTAACTAAAAGTTGTCAGAACCTATTTCCCCAAGAAAAAGAAAAATGGATACTACGAAGTAGGTACCTAATCACAGCTCATAAACACTCAGTTAATGGAATGCGTGTCGAACTAATTAGTTAAATCCTTTTCTTAATTTAATTTCTCTAAATTAATGATTTGGTCTAGAAAAATATATAAGTACAACTTAATACCGAATGGAAGTTTTTCCATGGGGTTCATTGTGTGCCGTCAGTGGAACGATAAGAGTATTCTCGTAAGTAATCATCTCAAAGGACATCTCGTTCTTAACTGGTCATTCGACCCTCGCCATGTGCCCCCACCCGGCGCTGTTCGCGGATACATATACTAATTGTAATTGGTGCCTGTGTGGTGTCGGGTACACAAACAAGATCCCTAGGAAAAGAGTACTAGGCTTAAGCTAGCCAGCTTTACCATGCGAAAAATGTATGAGAAAACCCCATTAACAGTTTGAAAATCTTACGGATCCTTAAAAAACAAGATAAAAACACAACCACAAGCTCACCATTACTACCACCACCACCACCACCACCACCTGAACCGAAAGCTCCCGTGTGTGATTGGTTTGCTGGAGGAGGACACTTAAATGAAGCAGGGGGTGGAGGGTTGAGTAGAAGGGGGAAGGGGGAAGGAAAGGAAAGAGCCCCGGGCCGATCGTCTCTGCAAACATAATCAAAATATACTTGTTTCGATGACGTGCACCAGCCCACGTCCAAACGAACAACAAAAACAAGACACCAGGACGGGTTTCCAACGTACCGTCAACGACACCGATAGACTGCTAACGGCTCTTAACACCGGCCACACTAATTAGTATCCCCATTCCTTATTTTACAAGGAAGTAGGGGAAATTCTTTTTTTCAGGTCTCAGTTACTGGTGCCTCTAGTGGTGTTCTGAGTGATTGAAGATCGAAAAATTATCGATGACATTCGACAATTTTTCGTTTCGTTAATTTTTTTTCTATTTTTTGTAGTTTGTTTTTTGGATTGTCTACCGTTTAAGCAATACAAGCGTTTTCTGGGCTTTAGGACAAAAGCGCCACCAGCGGCCATAAACTGCAACTTGCGCATCTGACAAATGGGGGTAAAAATGCGCCACCTAGTGAAAAATCGTGGTACACACACTTTGGGATAAAGAAAACCCTGGTTATATCCTCAATGGAAGATCTTAAGGTTGCGAAGAAAATCGCTTGCGCTAGCGCTTTTGAAGAAAAAAAAAATGACTTGCCGAAAAACCCTACCAAAAATAGCTAAAAAATAAACGATGGTCATGTTTCAAATACACGCAGACAGATGTAGAATTGAGAAATACCGATTAAATGTAAATAAAATGAGTGGTATAAAAGAAAGTATTTACATTTAATCTTGTTTTTCTCAATTAATTCCGATAATAGCTGTACCGAAATCACCACACGTTCATGGTTCAGATTTCCCAAACGTCCTGAATCACAAGCTGCTGAATCACCTGTGGGTTAGCAGTCAATCTCCGTCTACGGTGGCCACGCAAGCACATACACGAGTGATATTTAAACGCCGGCCGAGACAGAGGCAGGCAGCGCCCTCCCGCGGTACGGGTCAGTAACCTTGCCAGAGCCAAGAGAGGAGTCGAGGGTCTGGCCGACGCGCCGCTGGGCCTCCTAGCTCGAATATCGCAACACAGGTGCGAAACGTATATAGCGCCACTCTTTCTCACACGCGCCAACAATGATCCGCTTCCGGAGATCGAACGCTCGTGTTAACTGCGGCGATCATCTTTCCATTCTGGATCAAGATGCGACGCGTGGCAGTGTCAGCCCTGTACAAGTGCTTATGACTGGTGAAGGGGTAAGAAAATAGGAACTGTTCAGAGAAAAACCATATGGGATCTAGTGATGCTGGCTCGCCCATAAGACATTTTCTGTCTTCCTGATGGGATCCCGGAAACATTACTTGGGATTTTCTGTAACTTTTTCAACATTGTTGAAAGATAATTGGATCAGACAATCTTTCTTGATCACAAAATCAAACTTGGACTTTCGATTAGAAAAATGACAGATGTTAGTTAATACTGTGCGAATTTAAAAAAAAAAAAAAAAAAAATCAATCACTGAAAAAGCAAAAGCATGAACAAGGAGGTCCTCGACTGGTCGTTTTACCTCCGCCATCCATATATTGTGCATCCGTATATGGACGAGAGGTAGCGTGCTCGCTTACCAACCAGCGGATCTGGGTTCGAATCCCAGCGCAGCCGATTGTTGGATTGGCTTGTGGTACTGCGCGGGGGAAGGCAATGGCAAACCACCTCCGTATTTCTGCCAAGAACAACCGCAGGTGTCGGGGTCCGGTGACGACACCCTGCTGTTAAAATCAACCAATCAAAAAATCAATCAATCCATATATTATAGATAAGGCTCCTGCTTAAAATAGACGAAAATGCGAATGGGCGCATTGCGGACGTAAAGTGGTTTTCCTGGCCCCTTGATTTTACCATTTTCGTAATTTTCGGAAACTGAAGCCGAACTATACCATTTTTCTCCATTTCACCTGCCAACAGAGGGCATTGAGTTTCTGCGTGGGACTGTGTAGTCCTACCGCACTGCGCCGGCGCTACCTGAGAATTAAGTTTCTCCTCCCTCCTCACTCCCTATCCACTGCAAGCCCTCCTGCTGTCAGCGAGATATAGGGAGGGGCAGAAATAGTCCACACGCTCTCTCTGGCTCACCGGAATCACTAACGCGTCACGATGCACGAGCTGACTAACACCCAGACTGGCAGAACACGACGGTCATGTTATCCCCCCTCCCCATTCTTACTGCCACAATCACACCGTGCACTTCAAACAGAGGCGTCTTAAAATTGTGCCACTACTTTGTAATCTAGACTTATGTCATGTCAGTTTTATTCAATGGCTTAATGCCATTTAAATTGAAACTGAAGTACTGGAGCAGGCTTCGATGAATGTCGAATAAATAACAACCTGCAGACGGTGCTCTTACAATGACAGGACGAAGTTCTCTTAATTGTCTGATGTGCTTCAATCCGACGATCTTGCACTTATGTTCGCATTAGGAAGAAAACTAAAATAAAAAATAGGAAAAGATGCGATATTTTCCACGATTTTTCTCAAACCTAAAATAAAACGGGCTTTTATTTTTTTGTTTCATTTAAATTATTTTTATATTATGCAAAGTTTAACAGGATTAATACTTGGGCGTGTATGAATATTGAAGAACAGAAATACAAAGGTAATTGTAATTGTAATTGTAATTGCAAAGGAAAATAAGATCCTAACTGTAAACGCTCCGAAATTTGAAGTGTTAAAAAAAAATAATAATCGGTGTTTATACGGTTTAAAAGATGCAGGTCAATTAAAAATACAATTAACTGGCGTATTCCCAGATGAACGACATAAGGTTTTCGATACTGTGCTGTGATATTGTGAAGGCCGCCAATAAGACAAAATTAATGCACAATTCCGCGAGCCCTATTTTGCAGTGTACCCATGAGCGACCTTCAATTTTCCCCTTCCATCTTCACAAGACATAAACGGGACAACAGGTGATAGATATTCTGGGCGAAAAAGACGGGTGATGGTAAAGGCAGAGTCGACGGTCACTACACAACAACAATGACCTACACACGTGCAACATCTACAACAGCTGGACACTAGCTTGTCGGAGGGGTAGCTACCTCGAGCCTCTGGGGGTTGAGTTTCCTCGTTTTTAATAGAAATTCCTAGGTTCTCTGTGAACAGCGAGATAGGGGGAGCGTTTAACCAGTCTGTTGCATCGCCAGGTAGTGGAAAACTGACCTCGAAATCATGTCGACCAAAAGGTGCACGGTTTTAACACCAAAATGTGTCTTTCTCCGAAGCTGGTGGTCTTTTTAACAAATTAGTTAAAGCAAAAACAGATTTTTTTTTTCCTTTTTTTTTTTTTTTTTAAATGTTCCTTGTATTGATATGGCGATATGTGAGTGGAAAGTAAATATGTTTCAGTTTATTGAAAACTGAGATAATTTCACTGGTAGTATTTCCCAATGTGAGCTCAGCTAAACTCGCATAAGTTACATTACATTAACCCGCATATGTCTAAGTTCCATTACACAAACTCGTCAAATTACATTCAATATCATATATTAAGTGAATTTTACAAAGGTGCGCTAATCTTGATATATTTTCCAAGAAACTATTTTTACAAGATGAATTTAGTTTCGCTCACCATTTGAGTTGCAAAAAAAAAAAACAGAACACCTATGACAATATTAAACATAAGTGTGCATATCTATTTTTAACTTTTATAGGGTGGCGTAGAGTACACGAAAAATGAAATAGGTAAACAAAAGTATTCTAAGGTAGTATACAGGGGAGGGGGGTGTTGCAAAGATTAACATGACCAATTTTGTTCAATCCATAAGCTTAGACAGCCAATAAAACCGGAGCTACAAGGCAGGCCCGTGTTTCCTCGTTTTTTTTATTACGAAATGACGGCGAAGTGACCCACAGGCTCAAGAACAAAACTAAATTCTTGGCGACATACACACTGTATAGGCGACCGTTGAACTATTACGGGTTTTTTATGATCGCGGGAGTGGTGGGGGCGGTGGGGGCCATAGTCGAGTTTTGGAATATTGGCTGACAACTTTGGAATGCGGAGACTGTATGGAGAGAAAGTGATATACTTTGGGAGGGTGGAGGAGGGGGGGGGGGGCGAAGTGGATGTAAAAAAAAATAATAATAAAACAAGCGCAATCTTTTGACACCAAACAATTTTCAGAGTGATAACTGATCAATTCAGGAGTTTTACTATTGGAAAAAATATTCTCTGAAACGGGTGTTATCAGTGTTGAGTTCATTCCTTTTCAAAAGGAACCCGTTAGTTCCCGTTCCTCCAATGAAAAAAATGAACCCGTTCCAGTTGCTACAGAAATGAAAAGGAACCTTCGTTATAATTCCTCAAAAATAAAAATAATCTAAAACGTAAACCTATATAAAAAGGAACTTAGGCGTGTTCCTAAGTTATTTAAAAGAAACCAGTTCATAAGAATGAAATGTTCCCGTTCCGTTCATACTCAACACTTTGGTGCTGCTGCAGTGAATCCCCTTTCTGTTGACAGTCGTAATAAAAACTGTCTTCGTAATTTCGTGGCTTGTTTCCACCGAAGTGGCGTGACGGCTGATTCAGCCCCCACTTGCTAAAATCGCACAGGCGCGTCATGAATGTCGCAACAACCTGATCAAACGAGAACGGGTGGGCCACAAAGTGAGTGAAGACGTTTTTGACGGTGTGGTGGCGAGATGAACTCGAACAAAGCCGTAAATGTCAACAGCTTAACAGGTGTTTGACTCCGTAGTCGAGCGGGTCTAGGCATCCTCGCATCGCCCAGAGACCACCATTTGAAATTGAAATGCTCGCAGCAGGAAAATATTATTGAGCGAGTGAATAATCTTTCGATGCACATCAAATTTTCACAACGTCAAATTTTTCTTGCATGTTTCATTGGTCTAGCTGTGTACAACGCAACTTTCTGGTAATAATAGACGAAGATGTCTAGAACGTCGTCGCTGTACCGAACCACGTTCTTGCAACATACTGGAAACCCGAAAGATGGTCTTATTTAACCGTAAAACGCGATACCGTAATTTTGAGACTTATTTTTCGTTTCAATTGAGGAACATGATCTACTAGATTCTTAACTATTTTGCTGACGTAGACATGAAAAGTATTTTTATCTTGTCTTTGTTTCATAAGGGTTTGTACTGCAAGTTTCCAGCCTAAATCAACGTAAGGTACTTAGTCAAATGATGTGGGGTCTATGGAGGTTATAACCAGATGGTGAGCGTGGAAGACTATTTTCTTACGCGGCGTAAGTATGACGATGGCTTCGGCCCAGCCCCTGTCTCAAGTTTGTATGTGTAGAGGGTCCAGGTTAAACAGAAGATTGCTAATAGTTTATTGACTGCCGGAAACCTCGAGTGGTGTCATTTCCCCAGTAATGTCAGCAATTTCTAGCTCGGGTGTTTCGCAAATGGCATCTGAGCTCGCCCCCATTCAATATTGATTTCCAGGCAACAATTGAAAATAACATCTCAGTCTCAAAGAATTGTTGAACTCCATTTAATAGCTGTCGATTGGCATGAAGCATAACGATGACATTTTTTCGCAATTTTGCAAGTGTTTCATATTTTAACCTCATTTTTTTGGACATAAAAAATAATTTGATCACATCAAAAATAATCCTAAAAAATAATTTGAAAATTTATCAAATGCATTTTTAAAATTTAAAGTACTCAGAAGGTGTATTCAATTTGCATTTTTAATTATTACGCTATATGTTGAAATAAGGTTATTTTTTGCATGCTCTTAAAAATAATATTGATGTGCTTTATTCAATTTTCTAAATTGCAATGCAATTGTTATTTCAACAGTGAAGCCTCGAAAATAAATCCCCACATAATCAAAGTCTAGTTTACCCCTGCACTGTTTTCCAGTGCTTGCTAAAATAGGTTGTCGCTGACTATACAATCTATTTCGTCACCGACCATGCGTGCCCACGCAAGAGCTTACCTAATTTTCCAAGCCAAAAATTAATATATTTGCTGAGCTTAGGCCCACGTAACGTGATTCCACCCCCACCTTTTCTTTCCTCCCCTTCCATTTTCCCTCCCCGTCATAAACATCGTGTTTAGAACATGCTCACACACGCAAAATAATAAATCAACCATTACGATTAACAATACTTGTCAATTACATTGAAGTTGAGACCAAGACCATTTTTGTTGTCAATGACCATGTTTGTTATTGCCAATTTTTGTTGTCATTGACACAAGTCAAAACCAAAAATAAATAAAAATAATTTCTATGGCAATATATCTATGGTAATATCCATATTTCTATACAAACAGAAAGTTCACTGAAATGCTTTCCCTGTTTTTCAATCCCAATGCCACTTTTAACAAAGGCAAAAAAAGTCAGAATCAGACGATGATTTTAGCACCAGATATATTAATGTGTTTAGCGCTGCTGATATTTCCATGCGCTCAGCAATCTCGGAACCATGTCTAATCTCTGCAGGACAATTAGCCCTGCAATTGACCACTAACTACTAATTAATGCACGTGCTGAACGGTGATCCACCTATGGAGAATTTTAATTACACCTTAGCAAATTACCCCCAGTGATTCATCCATTGCGCAGCCCCCTCCCTAACTCTCCAGGAACATCCCCCTTAGCTTTACCATAGTGCAGTGAACCGTGGTATATTGCAATGAAGGGGAATAGGGGGATACTTGTAACGTTTCCCCATAGAGACGCGCAAACACCCTTCTCGTCAGTTTCAATAGTGGCTCGTGAAAAGTGTAAATGAGTTAACTAAGATGCGTAACTCGTTGGGAACAGTGCCGGTAATGGAATTTGAGGGGTTTAACAGAACATGGAGGTGGTAATGACGAGGGGTATAAATATGTACAAGAATACTGTCAAAAGATGGGGTTTTGAAGGAACTCTACAAACTGTGACCAAGAAAATGTTCGGTGTTAAAAGGGTCATTCAAAAGAAGGGGCAAAAAAAGTGATCCCAAGGAATCGATTAATTGCAATTGATATTCAACAAATTGCATAAAATAAATTATAGATCAGCGAAATAAAGAAAATGAAATAGTTGACATTTTTTTGTAATAGACGGATTAAAAGTGTCTTACGATCGAACTCTATTTTACTGATTTATAATTTATTTTATGCAATCGGTTGCATTGCAATTGTGATTTTATATATCCCGTCTCGGCGGCCATATGCACCAGCATCGTTTAATTGAAATTGGCACGAAACAGGCAACAGTGTAACCAAATTAGATTAAAAGGTGAGACTGGTGTAAAAAAAAAAGTGAGTAAATGAAATACCGATTCGAACAGAAAAGAGTTTATATCTCTGTGTTGACTGATTATTTGTGTGGGCATGAAACTCAAAACGAACTCTTGGTATGTCAATTTCAGAAAGAGGGGTCAATAGAGTTGGTGGTGAATGTGATGTACTAAATGAAATAGAGATTGTGTGATCTAAATTAATGTTGTTTAAATGAAATACACATCTGTACAAACAACAAACAATTCACCACTTGTTTTGAACGATCCTTTCTTTTTGCATGGAACTAAAACGAAATATGAAATGTCAATTTCAGTAAAGAAGGGTCAGTGTTGGGGGTAATGTTACTCACAATGTGGGGAGCACGGAGGATGCGGTGGACACCGGCGATCTGGTTGATGAGGGGCACGTTGACATTGAACGTGAAATGCGGGGGTCTGGTCGGTTCTGGGAAATTGCTGCTGGCCGTGAACGGATCGACGTCGTTCAGGTACTGGACGCGGCAGGTCAACGTATTGTCCATCATGCCGACTACGGTGGCCGGAGAACCTATTTTTATTTGCTGGTGGTGGAACTAATTCTAAACAGATTCCAACCGCGTGAAACACACTGGTTACGCCGCTAATCCACGTCCAGTCCCGCCAACCATTGTTCGGAGATGAAGCATCGATAAACAGGTTTTCGAAATTTAAAAAACCGATCACAAACTATGGGAAAGTTGGATGGTGGAGTACGGGATATGACGGTCCGCTCGGGCGGCACGGTAGCGCGTGTAATGCCGCTTGTCGGTTTCACCGATTTGCGGGCTGGCGTTTCGGGTTTTCGCGAGGGGGAAGACCGGGGAATCACCTGTCGGGGAAGTCACCTGAGGTTACGCGGGTTTAATCCGAACGCAAAACTGGATAGATTTGGGACGGCGATCACCGTAAACAAACACAAACGCGAATTCACAAACACAGACACAATACAAAACCACTGACCACAAACGCTCTCGCGAGACAAATGATGGAATTTCAAATCGTGTTAGATGCCAACTCACGACATGAGCGATTCCCTCTGCACTTGAAATTCCTCACGGCGTTCATTTAAAAAAATATTTTCTTGGATATTTGAGTATATATTTTTTTAATTTAGAATAATGAAGCAGTTTTGCATTTTACAAAAAATATTTTTAGAATGAAATTTATTTTTACGTTGCTTTTTTCGTCCAAATTCCAAAAGGGATTTTTGAGAAATTCTATCCGGCTCTGAGACTTGGCAACTATCTACCCGGGTTGCTCTGGGTTGGCTACGCGGAAGCTGTGACGCCACCTGCGCCAGCGCCGAATGCTCGGCGCGTTCAGTGGTTAAGTGTTTCGGCGGCGAAAGGGCGAAACGCGTGGAGGGACTGGGAATTCCCCATTTAGCTGTCCATGCTTTGCAGCGCGAGGTTTTGAATTGACTCACTTTCCCAATTTGGTTTCGATTTATTTTTAAGACAAAAATGATCTTGTTAGGAAACAATGCTCATTTGTTAACTTGCCCTTTTAAATTCTACATCAATTTTTTTACTTATCACTAGTAAAACCGGCGCAGGTTCTCGTTTATTCGATCCTGGGGTACTGCCCTGAGCTTCCATTAAGTAGTCCAGAACATAGGGGTGAATCCTGCAGCCTGGCTATACCAGCTGCCATTCCCCTTCCCTTCCCTTCCCTGCCCCTCACATACCCGGTATATCCATAGAGACACGAGGGGTAGTAATCCTGTAGTGCTGTGCTAGTAATCCTGCACTACAGTGAATTAAAAAAAATAATAATAAATCGAGAGATTCTGTGTCCCTCGTGTTGCTATTACTGTTGATTTACTGCATTTCGTAGACAATAGATTTTTATTTGTTTCAGTTCAGATCTACCGCAAATTACTTCTTGATTTTTCGAAACTTTGTTTATTCAGCACAATCAATAGAGTAAATTCCCAACTTTTTACAATTTCGTTTTTCCCCGATCGTTTTTATGAAACAAGATTGTGTTTGCACTGTCAAGTTAGGATGCAAGAATTTTGTTTATGCAGACAATTGTTTCTTTGACTAAAACCAATAGTCAATGATGAGTTCGTTCCTTTTGAAAAGGAACGATTTCCAGTTCCGTTCCTTTGATGAAAATTCTTAAGTTCCTCAAAAAAGAAACTGGTTCCTAGGAATTTCCTGTAGTTCTGTTTCCCCTTAGTTTAGTTCCGTTCCTCAAGTTCTGTTACAAATCAATCCATGTTCACACTCGGGACAGCGCCTGTCAAACTCGTCTCGTAGATTCTAGACTTGATCAAATAATATTTTCGTCTCGAGTGGTTGATTTTTGCTCCCGACAAAGTTTGTGAACCACTGTCAGTCAGGCCATCTTTTAAACGTTGATTACTTCGCTGCACACTGGGAATGCTCCTGCTCTAGTGTGCTCAACGACGGCAACTTGTGTGCCTCGGGGCTAAAATTAGTCCAGGGTTATTCGGGGCAACTCCCAAACTTCCGCTTGCCAGCCCGCTCTAGCTGGAGCAGAACCGAGCAACAAATTTGCTGGGTACTGGGGGAGGACGAGAAAAAAAAAATGGTTTTGCCAGGGTTGCGTTTCTTTTTGGCTGTTTTTCGCAACGCACTTTGCGACTTGGCAAGTGTCTGATTGTTAGTGGTTGCCTATACCGTGATGTACGGTGCATAACCCCGCTTGAGCGGATAACTCGGTTTGACAATTTCGGTTTGACCTAACCACTTGAGACCACGTTACTCTCTTGGTGTCCTATCGCAAACGCAACTACACAGCATTGCTACGCTGGATTTAAAAAAAGTTAACTGAGCTTTATTACCGGTACACGAATAAAAATATAGTAGCGCAGCTTTTATTCGAATTCGTGTCTTTCACTTTAGTCAACATCCCGATACGAAATCATTTGAAAAACACATGCATTAATCGATAATCAACATTATTCGATATTCGTGATATTCAGATATTCCCAAATCCTATCAAAATTTCACCCTCTTGAATGGTATTGTGAAGATGAGTTAAAACGTTAAAGGAAGCAAAACATGTTTTAAAAAATGCCACACATTTAATTTTTCACTTGGTTATGTTCAATTTTAAAGCTCTAAGAAAAGCCAAAAAAAATAGAGGATTTTTTTTTAAATATATTTCAGTAAATACGAAATACGAAGCAAATGAAATTACGGTTTACCCAAAATTCGGTAAAAAATACTATTACATTCAAAATTAAAATAAATATGTCAATGTTGTAACGGGGCGAAACGGTGAATTAAAAAAAAAAAAAAAAAAAAAAATGCCAAACGTGCTAGTGTGGCAATGACAAGAAGACAATTAGATTAAATTTTAAAAAAAATCGTGGTTACTCACATCGGGAGCGGCCGCCATCTTGGTGATGTTCCCCTTCATACTTGCACATCGCGGCTCTCGGATTCGAACTCCGCTCAGGTCAATCTCCTCGGTATAGGTGTGAATATCCGGCGCCTGAGCCCTGCTCTCCCTAATCCGCACCGCACTTAAGTCAATCTCCTCCGTATACGTCTCCATCTGCGGCTGATGAGCCTTACTATCATGCACCTTCACCGCGTCGCATCCGATCTCCTCCACTGCACTCGAACTAGTGCCGCCCTCCCCTTCCTCACCGTCGGCATCGGAGTCCTCTTCCGACTCGGACTCAGCCGAGGTCTCCTTAGGAGGCGCCGCCACTTCCTCGTCCGAACTGCTATCCGTATTTTTACGCAGATTCAACATGGTGGGACGGACCATTTTGTTTCCACTTTGAGATGGCCCTGCGCTCTGTGGTAGTTGCTGTTGGAACGGAGCTTTGCTCTCCGGCGACAAGGTTCCGTAAGCCGCAGCCGGGCTGCCTGGTGATATTCCACCCAGCACGTCGTCGATGTCCTTACACTTTCCGATGAACAGTCCCAGAGTTTTTTTAGCTTCCTGTCTATCGAAGTTCTCAGTTTGTTTCTGTTGTGCGCCATATTGGTTCAGGAGGTGTTGAGGTGGAGGTGGGGTCACAATGATCATGCCGGCTGTTGGTTTGTCATTGAACTTTTCCTCTAGCTCCTCGAATGAGGATATCCCGCGGTCGTCACTCAGTAGAGTATCGATATCTTTGTAGTTGCCAATGAATTTATCTTTTCCTTTCTTGGTTTTTGCATTGGGGTCAACCTTAGCGCCAGGTGGCGCCAATTGCCTGGTTGTGTTTGGTGATTGTGGTGGATGAGGCATTTGTCCATTGCTACCAATCTTAGATGGACTTTTGGCCGGACTCTTGGAGAGACGCTGGCTGGAATCGCCGTTGATTGGTTGAAAAATGCACGAGCTATTTCCAGGTTTTTCATACAGTGGGTGAGGAGAAATTCCACCTCCCTGAGCAGAGGAACATCTTGCCAAAGTAGTTCCCGGTGTTACTGGTACAATCCATGGGTGAGCTGGGTCAATGCAGCCTTCAGGACTGCTGCGCGTTTTTAAAGCCTGATGTTGTACCGATTCAGCTGAGCTAGGTTTCAACAGCTTAGAATCGCGGTCTGTTTTTGGTGCAACAGCAGCAAAATCGCTTTCATCTTCCTCATCATCACTTTCTTCGGAACTTGATTCCCTCTGACTAGACTTCATAGCTGCTGACGATGAGGACGAATCTATTCTGACTGGGATCAAAGATGGTGCATGTGGTTGTGGAGGTTCTTGTTTAGCAGCAACTGTTGGTTGTCTTCCAGGGGACACACTGCCCCCATGAATTCTGCCACTGCCACTCGTAGCCAGATTGCCAGATCCTTTGGTTGGTGAAATACGATTGTCATGCTGTGCCACGTTTGTTTGTGGCTGTGGTGACACACTCTTGTCATCTAGGAGAGTCTCCCGAGAGCTTCTTGACGATGAGCGACGAATGTCCTCTCTGGAATTCGAATTAGATCTATGACGAAGGTTCTGAGGTGAGGATCGACTGCTGGGGCGAGGGTGTCCATCATCCGCATCATTTCTCTTACGAGGTGGTGCCTTCTCATCAAGGATGCTCTCCCGAGATCCATGTCTTGAAGGTCTTGGTGGCAGATCATCCAAAACACCTTCCAATGAGCCATGTCGTCGGTGTCTGCGATATCTTCTTGTTGGTGTTTGGCAGTCCATCTCCTCATCCAAGATGCTGTCCTTTGATCCTTTGCGTCGCCGCCGTTGACTAGTGGTGCTAGTTACGCTCTTGTTATCATCATCGTCGCTATCCACCACATCATCTTGTGACCGGTGTCTGGAGCGCGTGTCCTCACGAGGACTTCTTCTACGAGGGTCCACCAAATCTTCCTGAGATGATCCCCGATTAGAGTTACGACTGCGGGGTGAAGATTCTATTTTAACGTGAGAATGAGATTTGGACAGTGAGGTGTTCCCGCTGGCCTCGTCATGATTCATTTTGGCACGGGATGGTGTGCGATGCACCTCAACTTCGGAGCTGCTACTTGTGCTGTCTGCAGCTGCCTGATCAAGTTTACTCTTGGATCGAGACCGGACTACTTTCTGTCGTCGGTCTTCCTCGCTGCTCATTCGACCTCTTGAAACTGATTTAGAGATTGCACCTTTCTTTCCATTTCCTGGAATTGGCATTTCTTGACTTGAAGATTTTTCCTGTTTAATGTCAAATCCAGAATTATTTCTGGGGTTCTCCTCTGGACTGGTATCACTCGAATTAGGAACGTAATTCATGTTGAGCACCGATTTTCTGAACTCCTTATTTTCTATATCAATTTGAGCATTTGTGGCGGGCAATTTTTTGTCAACAACCGTTGAGTTGACTGAATGACCAGAACCAGATTTAGTTGGGTGGATATTCGAGTTTGAAACACTCGGTTTAACTGAATGGTTTTGAGCCCCCTGAGAAGCCTTTGGACTGGCATTGTTCTCTTTGCTGTTCTGTCTGGACAGACTATTTCCACTGGCTGATGACTTTCGACTATCGGTGTTTGACGCGGGTGCTGTATTTTCGATGGTTGATTTTTGTGGAGCCGGAGCAGTGGATCGGCTACTGTACATGCGAGATGAAGGCTTATAGGTGCTGGTGGGAGCGCTGTATCGATTGTAATAAGAGGAACCGCGATCGTAGTAACCTGAAGATGACGTTGGCTTTGCTGATGAGGTGGCGGTGTACCGAGGCCGTGCCGTGGTGGTGTCAGTGCCACCATTTGACCGAGATGGTTGAGCATCGTCATTACCAGTCTGACTACCCTCTTCCTTGGTGTCAACTTTGGTCGACCTCTGTGGGACCTTGACCGTGAGCAGGGCCGATATCGATTTTGAATAATCCCCAGGAGGTGGCGGTTTCTGCGTGGGTGAGGTGGAGCGATGCACCACGCTGATGAACACCGCATCTTCATTGGGACTGTCTTCACTGTCTGACGAGGACGAATCATCGGAGGTGAAGTCAGCAGGTGCCTTGCACTCACGGGACTTACGGTGCTCGGCCTTATTCACCACCACAGGTGGCGCTTGCATCGGTGGAGGAGCCACTGGTGCGGCTACCGGCTCACTAGGAGGAGTTCGATTTTTGGCAGGAACATTTTTCGGAGGATCCTCCCGACTCACACTGCGAGAGAAGCTCCCTCTGTTGGGGGTGGACGAACTATTACCACGAGTTGATGCACGCGCACCGTACCCGGATGAGGACCCGTAATTACCACCAGTAGCGCCACCACTGCTACGTGCAGCGCCGCCGTACGACGAGCCACCGCCACCACTACGAGAGTTCACACTCGAGCGGGAGAATGAGTCACGTGGAGCCGGCTCTTCCCGACTGACGCTCCGCGAATAGTTAAACTTGTTGCGGGTGGCTGGCTCGCAGGTGGAACTCGGTCGGCGATACTGTGCAGTGCTGGAGCTGGGTGTGTAGTTACTGGATCTGGTATTGCTGGATGCGCCGCCGTAGGTGGGCGTCTTTTTGTAGTCTGACGCGTATCCCGTACCTGACACGTAGCCCGTGTGTCCGTAGTCCGAACCGTAGCCGGTGCCCGACGCGTATCCGGACTGTCCATAGTCGGAGCCGTAGCCAGATTTGTAACCGGTGCCGGAAGCGTAGCCGGATCGGCCGTAGTCGGAGGCGTAACCGGAAGTGCTGTAGCTGGTGCTGGCCGGGGTGCGTCCGGCGCTGTAGTCCGGCTGCTGGGAAGAGTAGGGCCGGCTGGAGGAGGGGGCCGGTTTGTAGCGGCTGGAGGGGTTCATGTAGGCGCTGCCCGGGGTGTAGCCGGTGCTGCTTACGCCCTTTTTGGAGCCATAGTTGCTGTAGCCGCCACCTCCGCCGGCTGATGAGGAGTATCCCTCACTGGAGATTTGCTGGAATGAAAAAGATGAAAAATAGGAAAAACCATTAATCACCAAATAATAATGAATACACAAACAATATATCGCCATTGATAAAAAATAACACGTTTACTTAAAATGCCAATTGGCTTACGCGCCCCGCTGTTGAAATTACTGGCAGAGGCGTATCAGCGTAGGGTTTGTTCCTTTTGAAAAGAAACCAGTTCTAGTTCCCCTTCCTCTGATGAAAAAAGGAACCAGTTCCCAGGAATGGAACTTTCCCATTCCGTTCCTGCAAAGCACTGCGTTGTCATAAACATAGAGACGCATTTGTATTGACATAATTTGAAGTTGACTGTTTCGTATTTTCCATTTTAATTTTAGTGACCAACGTAGGAGTCACAGCCGAAAGCTCGTATATTTGTTTCCTCTGTACCCGATAGATTAAAACTATCGGACTTTATAACACTGATTTTATTTGCAAAAAAATCGGGTTAATCGGATTTTCTAAATTAACTAAAAATATCGGACACTTGTTGTCATGGTTTCAAGAAACGAAAGTTGATATTTGGGATCAGCGTGCCCGAAGTTAAAATAGATTCAAAAAATTCTAGGACGTGTGTGTTTTTTTTTCTTCCGCGGTCTCCGATCCATCTGTTTGACACTAGCGATTGCGAAGTCCTTTGAGCCAGCGCCAACGACAGATTTATCGCCACTCATTAGCACCTTCGAAATATTGATGCATCCGATTCAGATCACGCCGTGTCACAAACCTTTTGCTTGGTCCAATAGCTTCGATGGAAAGAGTTCGTTTCAGAAGGAGTCGTGGAGAAAAAAAAAAATGGATGGACATTTTCCAACAATGCTCGGCGGCATTTTTTAAGACTACCTTTGACAACGTCACGCCTGTACACGAGGACATGTGCTCTATCCTCCTGATACCCCATGACAATGCGCCAAAGTAATATGCTTAAAAAAAAAAAAAAATGCTAAAGTAATATGCTAATAAATAAAATATATTTTAGTACATTATATCTATTATATTGGTCGGCTTGATATTTTTCGATTGTTGAGGAACCTGCCTGCAATTGTTTGTCTTCACGTATTTCTTTCTGTACTTAAATTATTGTTTGAGATATTTTATTAGTCTACAAGTACATATGTTTTCATGTGTTCAATACGCAATTAATACATTAACTTTTAAATTAATTGTGATGGAAAAACGCTATTAACCCTAACATTTTTAAACCTCATTTGGTTTGACAGTCATTTATGTCTGCCTTCCATATGCGTGTAAAGTCTCATGATGATTTTAGTTTGGCTATATACTGGTTCAACGCACAAGCGCATTAGAGAACGAGAAGGGACCGCAGTTTTTTGGAAATATGTTTTCGGAGAAAAAGTGTTACAGGTTAAAAAGAGGACTCCCAATTTAGAAGTTCTAACAAATCGTGGCTTGAAGACTACTGGGCTGTTCCACTTCGAACTAAACCCAGGGTAAACGCGTAAATACACACACACACGTTTCAGTCGCCAATCTCTGCTAGATACAGACATATAAAAAAAATGGGCCGGTTCCGTTCGACTATTGAGCAAACGAAAACATTCCCCCTCCTCAGACCATCTGGTCGTGTACTTTTAAAATATCCTAACACCGCCGAATTGCGATTTTTATTCGAGGTTTGACCATATTTCATTCGAATAAAATAGCTAGACAAGAAATATTAGTGTTTATGCACCTGTACCGTTAATGTATCTATACCGTTAAATTACAATTGTCTGGTGAGTTCAGTCGCCTGTGGTGCGGCAAACTCTGGTTCAATTCCTGGTTCGAGCTTTCGTTTATTCGATCCCAGTGTTCTGGCGGAAATTCCTCTACAAATGCTCAAGCGTTTAGAGTGTGACTATTGACAATCATTGATTGTAAAAAAATGTTTCTTTTGCTAATTAAACACATTTTTTTTATTTCCATGTTTTGTTGACAATTGCGTAGTCACTAACTCACTATTAGAAAAATCGCTGATATGATAACATGACTGCTTGGGGGATGCACCTATTTCACAGCAAATTAAAACAGCAAGCAATGACATGTCAGCAATTTAGCGCCATAAATTTGCCAATAATTGAAACAGCCATGGCCTCTACAGTGAATCTTAATTACTTGCTGCTTTTGACTTGCCGTTAAGGAAGTTCTACATGTACGTCTCGGAGACGTTATTTGGTAATTTTCTAGTAGATATCTTTAACGGAGTACCTAACATTGTCCATTATCGCTTTTGTATAAAAAAGCATGCACTTGAAAGCGAATTCTCTTGAAATGTTTCTCTTGAAAGTCGCAAACAAGTCTTAGCCACAAGGACGTGACTTATTTTCCCTGATCTGTTCCAGTGTCGCGAATTCTTTGCTCGATCGCTATTGGCGACTGTAACATTGGGTTTGGCAACGATATACTTTTTTGTTGAGGCTAAATAGTTTCGCGCTTTTACAGGAGACTCACTTCAGCCGATTACGAGTATATTCTCCCCGGGCGCCCTACCAAATTTAAATTGAATTCCTGGACGCTAGAGAATAGCCTTCAAGCGCTCAGTGTGCGCTTGGTGGGACCTTCTTCCAAACGCCGTTTTCACCGTTTTCGCCGAGTTTCAAGTTGGCACATCCGTTGTGAATGTTATTTCAAGATGTTATTGGTGAATCATTTGGCCTATGCCGGCCGTATCGTATTTCTTGATAATTATAAGAATGCGTTTGAACGAGTTATAAAGTTGAACTATGCCACATCTATTTAATGGAAACTTTTACTTTTCCGTTAAGAAATACAAATTTAGAAAAATGTCAGGTCTCGATTAAATATTTCACTGACGTCCTCAAATTAATGTGAAAGATGACCAAGGCTAATGACATTCGAAACAACAAATACTTTACATTTTAAATGTTCGGCATTTAATCGCAGCATTTAATCGGGCATTTAAAATTCATTCATTTTAAATGCCCGATAGAAAATCAATTGCATTAATCAGGTACAGTAAACTTTTTATCGGGCATTTAAAATGAATAAAAGTTTATTTAATATTTATTCACCAATTAACTCTGCGTGGTCCCTTACTTTAATTTCGATAGATTTATCAGCTATCTATAGGAAATAAGTGCATAAACACAGTATTTTTGCATAGCAAAAAAGCACATTAAGTTTTTTGAAACTTCGTACTTAGAACGAAAATTGTCACAATGAATCGATCGTCGATGAGAGAAAATGTTTTTGAATTAAAATTTAAAAAAATCAATATAATTTTAATGATTTGATAAATCAGTCAGCCAAACCTTTTCGCCTTTAATTATTTTCGACACTGCCGGAACATCTCCCCCACCACCATTCATTAAAAATTAAATCTCCAATCAATGACAGTTGAGCATCAATTATCAATTGTCACTCACCGTATTGTAACTCGGCTTTCGGCTCATGCTTGAAACTCCGCTCCTGGAGGTAGTGGTGGGCCTGTAACCTGATCCGCTTTCACCACCATAGCGGCTTGCCGACATCTAACGGGTCGAAATCGCGTGAGAAAAAAATCCAAAACGAAACGCACGAATTAGTCCACGTTCCAGAAAATTCCATCAACAATGACGAGAGAATCCAGTTGACAATAATCCACCAAACATACACAAGGACACACAAACACAAGCTAAACGAAATAAAATTACGCACACAGCATCCGATAGAAATATGAAACTTTTGATCAGATTAAACACGTTTTTTGAGTTCCAACTTCAGTAGAATTAAATGAATCACAATCACGCAGGAGTCTACTTTGGTTCACTTAGTGGGTTTACGGGGGGACCATCATACAAGAGCAACCCCCGAGTGGATTAAACTTTTCGCGAGTGTCTCAAACATGGACGAAAGCGAGGTTGTGACTCTCCACCAACAAACAGAAAACTTGGGAGACCACGCTGGCGTGACGTATTTTCTGCCAGTGACGGGGTTTACCTATTTTCAAACTCTCTCTCTCTCGCACAAACTCATCTAGTTGCTACGAAACGGATGATGAAGTACTTCTGGGTCTGTAAATCAAGTGGCGACCCGGGTGAGCATGCCATAACCCACCAAGAATCCTAACACCCCATGTTTGTTATTTCTCATATACGAGAGAATTTTTTTCTATAATTACTTGTAAATATTTTTACCTGAAAGAATATTTGGAGCTAGCTTTCGGATTTTTTTAGCGTGTTGGGGCTTGCCAGCCATGAACATACATTAAACAGAATTTTTGTAACTGTATATTGATCTGCTTTAAGAATGATGTTATGGGACATGCTTGTGGTCATTCGAGGTAGATTTGTGTACAACTCGCGATTATACGTCCAACAGTTGCCAATTTGATGGTGTGTCCGCCTAAAGTTGATTACGGTACTGTATTGAACTAGTGGCGCTATACACCTGTCGTGATCGAACGTGATAACGAGCATGATAGATTCGTGCTCAATTATTTGACAATTTCACAATTTTATTTGGATGACAATCTGAGCTTGGTAAGTTCCTTTTGAAAAGAAGCACTGTTCTATTACAGTTCTTTCTGAAAGAGGAACTAGTTTTAATTCTGAGGAAATGAATTGAAAATTCCTGTTGTAGTTCCTTCTAAAGATAAAAACTTTTTTTTTCAGTTTTGTTCAAGAAACTAAAGTGAAAAAAATTATAGTCACTTTTTCAATTCTCGTTTCTTTTCATTTTTTTCAAGTTGCATTTCCATAAAAACTTGATAACCATTTAGTTTGATAATTAAAGAACTTAATTGCTTCCGACTACGGTGCGGACGGTTCCGGGTTCGATTCCCGGCAGAGGTTCTCGTTTATTCGACGAGCCGCGGTACTGGTGTCCCCCCTGAGCTTCCATTAGGGAGTCCAGAGCTTAGGTGTGGTTACTGCAGCCTGGCTATACCAGTGGCTATTCCCCTTCCCTGCCCCTCACATATCTCCATAGAGACACGAGGGTGCAGTAATCCTGTAGTGATTAGCACTACGGTGATTTAAAAATAAATAAATAAAATTAAAAAACTTTTTAAAAAAAGTACGCATCCAGAAAATAGGGACCGAAGAGTTTCTAAATTATTTTAAGAAGTTCATTACTGGTGGAAATTTAATTATGAATTAAAAGGATTGACTCCACTTGTAAGATGACGCTTAATCAGTATCACGTGGAAAACAGTGGATGATTCGTACGTGACTCGATCCGGGTCAGATCGTAGCCTGATCCGGCTGGACCCGATGTCAACCCAGGCGCACCCCATCGCCCCAGTTTTTGGCACCGTTCCACCGGTACCCTCCCTTCCCTCCCCTCCCCCAAACACTTTTTTGGGAGTCTCTTTTTCAAAAGTGTGCCAAACTCTATTTCTCTCCCGAACTGTTCCCAAGATGAAGAAAAGACTATCTCAGTTTTTCCCAAACCAGTTAAACCAAGTCAACATGTGCGCTTACAATTACAATTACAAATATATCCCGCAAGCAGCCTATGGTGGGGGTCAAAGACCAGTTAGGAACAAAGATGGGGGTTGTCCTATTTCAACAGGTTCAATATTTGAGACTCAATTTCGGTATTGTTCAGCTTGAACAGATTCAGATGATTAAGATTTGTTATGAATTTGCAAACAGTACAGCCAGAGATATCGTGCCGGTATGTGCTATGTTAGAATTTCGTTAATTTCTTTTTAGGTAAAATTTATAGTTTTTACAAGCGAAGTGGTATACGCCTTGCTTAATCAGTGTTGGGTAGGAACGGGACGGAAAAGTCCCTAAGTTATTTTTCCCTCGGAGCGTAATCGACTGGAATGACCTCCCCGAAGCAACAGTTGAAGCCCCCACCCTTCCAATTTTCAAGTCTCGACAAAGGGCAGGCCGCACCCGGCCCACCTGTGAACACCACCAATAATCAACCTTCAAACATATTGCCAGAATGCTACGGCGCGGCAATTACCTCATCTAAATCTAAAGTTTCTTGAAAAAGGAACCAATTCCTAGGAATGGAACGCTTCGGTTCCTTTGATTTATTTAGGAAATGAAACGGGAACTGGAACAGGTTCTTTTTTAAAAACACTGCTTGCTTTAAACCAAACGTTACGTTTGATACGATCCTGCAAAACTAATTGTATTTTGGCGTGCAAACTCCACGTCGCTTGGCAGTCACATATCACTGTCTTGTGACGGTGATGCCCGATTGGGGGATTCACGCTGAGGCGTTCTGAGAAAGCTAGATTTTGGGCTCGCTTTTCGAAAAGTTTTTCT
Source organism: Melogona broelemanni (assembly GCA_033995665.1). Classification (NCBI taxonomy): domain Eukaryota; kingdom Metazoa; phylum Arthropoda; class Diplopoda; order Chordeumatida; family Chordeumatidae; genus Melogona; species Melogona broelemanni. The sequence goes on along the minus strand of JAUJYS010000309.1, from coordinate 750 downwards.
TTTCTATTATTCTCTGTCTCACTTCGAGCTTGTTTTGCGTTCGTCGACACTTTTTGATCAGGACAAGACCAAGTGGCAGACAACTTCAAAATAATTAGTCATGGGCTATTGTTAGTCTGTGGCAGCAAAGTACTGCCACTTGAAGATACTTAAATATCCTTACTCTTCCGTAAGTTACTTAGACAACTTATGGAAAAGATCCTTCAATTTATCGAAACTTGTTAAGTTTGTGGTGAATTTCTCATTTAAAATTTGTTTGCAGATGTTATAACGTTTTTAAAAATCACTTGAAAAAATATTAACACATTTTTGTTTTCATTGTTTCGATTTGGTAAACTTGATAATGAATATTGCAGTACATTTGTGGCAAGCTCAGAAAAGAAAACTCGTTAAATACCATTTAATTGTATTCGGAAAATGGGTCATTTACACGTTTGATCATTTCTTCACCAATAGGGAAGTCTCTTCAAATTTATATCGCAATCAAACACAAAGGTTAAGTTGCAGAATATAAACACATTAACAATGATGTGTTTCATTTTGCTTAATTCCACTTTTTAGCTGAGTTATTACATTTTATAAACTGGCGGAGGGGAGGAGGGGGGCAAAACGATCCCTGATTGGTCCGCCATTTTGTGACGTCATAGCGTTGTATTGGTTTGAATTTTCTGCCTGCAACCTGCTAGTCTGAAGTGGTCTGATTACATGTTCATTTAATTTAATTTGTTATGGCTGAAAAAGGATATGAGA
>JAUJYS010000308.1:0-25549 GCA_033995665.1 Melogona broelemanni | reverse complement strand
GTAGGCTCACTGAGCCATCGGTTCGTACGCTTCCCAGCAGCGGGATTACAGGAACGCGCCACCGCTCCCAGCATTATTCATTAAATGTATATCAAATTATTATGTAATCATTTTAAATGTTAAATGTTTATGAGGCGAATTTCACTTTTAGTAAAGACTACATTACATTAATGTTTTCTCCATTATTTGCCCATTTTCACAACATCGCAAAAATTTCTTTAAAATCACTATCAACAAAGAACCAAACTGGCGGCGATCTCCTACATGTAAACAAGGCTGAGCCCTGGTTGCTTGGACATGGGCGTGATTCCGAGGTAGCCCATGCAACTGTCGAAAAACATATTAGCCACATATTTAACCGTAGTTGGGAATTCGATGCTAATGAATGCGATAATCTCGAAACGAGACCAGTTGAATGTTGTGACATGTCATAGTTAGTTGATACCTATAGATTGTCAATATCGATGTCGATATCGTTTAACGGTTCACTCTAAATCGAGGCGACTTAAACTAGTGCAACCGCTTCAATCCTCATGTCGTTTTTGGCAACTTCTTTCTTTAGGGTGCTTACAACGACATTACATGTAACGAACAAGCTAAATTGCTCAAAATTGATATTTGCTAGTAATTCAAATATAATGAAAGTTGCGAAATATTTATGTCAGGGGTTCGAACCTCAAGGAAGATAGATGCAACAAGTTTTAATCCCATAACTGCTAAACTACTTTGGATAATCAATTCTACCTTGTTAATTAATTGTGGTACATACGATAGACGTTAAAAAATACATGCACCTGGCCAACATTTTTCTTCTCCTATTTGCATTCAGTTTGTCTTTAAAAAATATATCCGAGCAAATTTGCCGAATTAAAATTGAGTCGCGAAAATGTAGAGTAGACAGTAATGGTCGAATGGTTAGTTTTTATAACACAGCACCACATTTCTGAGCAAAAAAACGAGCTTCTCTGCTCAAGTCGCCTTGACTTACAGTGTATAATACTTTCTCCATATAGCGACTTAGTAATGCCTAGCAAGTGATGCGTAGCTCGGCACGCAGTAAACAAATTGTTGTTTATTGATGTGTTGTCAACGTTTTTGTGTTACTTTGTTATGTGCGAAACAAGAGATTCAATTTAAAAGTTGAAAAAAAAAAATTCCTATGCACACAATGCTTTGAAATTTTATTATTTACTATTTTAATATTTAAAAGAAAAAATTCAAAAAGCGCAATCATAATTTGACAGTAACATATTTCCACATTCTTATTCACAGGCTTTCGTGGCCCATATTCTGGGAGTGGCCGGTACAGATGTCCCCATCGACGAAATCATCAAATTGGCGCCACCCTTTAAGGTTATTAAACAACTACTCGTTTCACCAAACCATTGATGATTTAAACTGTTTTCTCTGCTAATGCAAAATTGCGTGTGCCATATTTCAGTTGGGTGTCAATGGCTACTCCTTCGCGATTACGAATAATGGCTACATCGTCTTCCATCCCGATTTGAGACCAGTGGTAAGATGATCATATTCATTTATTGAGACGCTACTTTTAAGAACGGTGTGCTTTTATGAACAACCGCCTATGTCACACAAGAAGTAACGTGGCTTTTTCATTTTTAGTACGATGGAATTTTGAAGCCAGATTACAATAGCGTCGACATAGCAGAAGCTGAACTGCGGGACATTGATTTACCACCTCGGGTAAGTTTTTTAATTGCTCTTAAATTGATTCAATTAACAACTATCTTAACACGAGGGTTTGAAACAACTTTCCAATCCATCATTTTTGCTACAGTATCATTTATTTCAACATTACTCTTCAAATAACAGAGATTAATTAATATCATATAGCATTTAAATTTTGACTGTGAAAATTTCCAAGTTTATTCAGCTGGTATACAAATCTCTGCTAATTTGCTATGTTGTATAACATTACTAATCTGATATAATAATAAACTTTATTTATTTTACAGGAATACGACACTTTGTTGCTGATGGTAAGTACCTTGATAGCTCATATTTTTTAACTAAATTTTTCCTATTTTTCTTTCTACCAAAGAGAAATTACACTGATGTAAATAAATAAATTCAAGATTTTCGAAATTCTTATTTGCCTCTTACATCGTATTTATGGAAACTAAATTATCTATGCAACAATGCAAAAATACATAATAATAATATTTTTAAAAAATAGTTTCAGCTGATTGAACTAGCAAATACTTTTAGATATATTAAATCATTTAGCCAAATGGTTCACTCAAATGAATTATTGAAATTTGACATTTGAATATGATTCCATACATTTTAAGAAATTGATAAACGTAAAGCTGTTTGAAAGCTTCAAATTCGAAAGCTATAAAAAAAGTAATAATATGCGAGGCGTTGATATTGTTTAACACTGAAACAAATAACTTAATGCGAAAATACTGTAAAATGTATGTGTGTTTAGCGAAAATACTGTAAAATGTGTGTGTGTGATTAGCTTAATTCACTCGCTGTATTTTCTGTACTTTATTCTCTACCGTATTTTTATTTTCCGTTACAAATAATTTTTCGTTTTTCTATTCTCAATATCAAGATTGAAAATGATAACATGGAGGTACATTAAACTTTAGTGGAAGCTTATGATATTGTTATTTATTGATTGCTTAAGAACGCTGCAATCCCCCAAACTATGATTTGAATTATAGACCTGCTCTCAGGTTCTAGACTCACAGTCCATTTTGAATACTGCATGATAACGTAGTGTTTGCAAAAATTAGATAGCGGTAATATCGACCTAAATTTTATATGCCAAAGAAACCAATTCTGATTACTGAAATGTAAAACTTTTGGCGTGTTAAATTCGAAAGATAGCGCAAAAGTTTGTTTTAATAATTATAATTTTAAATGAACCTTAGTCACATTTCATTTTGCTTTTCAAAACAGTTTAGACCAACTGAAGCGTATGAATACAAATTAATATACTGTATATTTCCGTTAATATACATTGTATATAATTATATAACATATAATTCGATTTTTATTCTTCTACATTCGATATTCGATATAATTTGATGATTATATAACACATGTATTTAGTGGCATACTTAATAAATTAAAGAATAATATATTGCTCATCAGTTGAGACTGACATCATTTTCTAGAAGCTATCTAAAATTGGTTTATATAAAATCGCTTTCTAGTTAACCAGTTTTGTAGTTAACTAGATAAAGTATTGCAAATTTTTACATTTTTTAAAAACTATAGTATCATTTTAACTGCACTTTAGGAACTTGCTTTAGCTTATTTCGATTGCACCAGATTTCAAACTCTTTTCAGAAAATGTATCGACACATTCAAATATTTATATTCTTTTTTTTACTCAAGCTGAGAAAAAAGATGATCGACAGAGAGACCAACTCAACCAAAATGGGTGTTCGAGTTCATCTGGATAATATGGTAACCAATGTTCAAATACATATAATGTACTTAATATAAATTATTTAACTTACATTTGGTCCGAAAATGTATATCAATGACATCTCCCTTTTTCAGAAACGTGTTGTTACCCGGACGCATAATTACTTTTTCGCACCTTTGAAAGACACACCGTTCAGGTATTTGAAATTCACATGTTAAACTTTTATTAACCCAAATTATGGCTTGTATAATTTTAAACCTGAAAGTAGACAACACCTAAAAAAGAACAAGAACCTAATGACAATACCTAAAAAAAAAACGTATACGGAGAATGTAAGTTAAAAAAAAAAAAAAAATTCAAGCAGTAACGTACGGTAAGGTTTTGTTCTCATAACGACGCTGTACATATTTTGTAAAGGTTTAATCTGTTTTTGCTTTATGCTTGTGAGCCTCGCCAGCTCCCGTCATCTTTCATATCTGGTCCTGTCCTGGATTTATTGTTCTTTTTTATTTATGCTTTATATTATATTTGGTGAAAAATTATTAAGTGTGACAATTATTTTCTCGCACGAGTGCATTTGCATTAATCAAAACGGGATGTATAGTATGTTGTAACGTAAACATGTTCCCAGAAATAAGACCTGTTAGGATATACGTGTATCCTGTCATAAGTCGACGCACAACAGGAATTCCAAAAAAAAAAAAAAGAAACTAAAACATACTGTCAACAGAATTCGTCATCTAACAGGATACAGAGTATAAATGAAATCTAGGTTTGCGTGAATCGATGTTATCATTCCTAATATTATTACACTTGTATAACTAAGCCACCCACGCGTCTGTGACATGGTAAAAAATATATTTATTATATCAAACAGTTTAAGCATTTGTAATTTTCATGATCATCATGTTTGAGTTAAAGTTCATTTATTAGTGAACTGGTAATTTAGCCTTGAAGAGGTGAAAAATTATACATTCAAAATCACTTTCAATTTCATCTTTCAACGTTCCCTAAATTATTCAAATATTGTTGACATTACTGCTTTATGTAGGATCATTTTCCACACTTTCAAGTTTATTGAATCTTTTTCACAGATTGCAGAACAATTATAAATGCGGTAGAATTGTAGAAGAAAATTACTAAATTGCAGAATAATTTTAAATTGCAGTAGAAAAATATCAAAGAAACAAAAATGAAAACGTACGCAATCGTGTTTATAGTTGCTAATCTTCTCATAATCCAGGTAAGCGAATTTTAATTATACATTGCATATCTTACATGGATTTCGAAACATTTAGTTGCCAATAATTATTGTACCCCTAAATTTTAATATGAACATAGAACTTGTAATTTTGACCAAAATGGTGATTAAAATCAACAAGAATCCAACTAAATGACATAACTGTCCTTAGCGAACCATTGTGTTTAAACTATTTCCCCGTATTTAAATTATAGGTTCGCTTTTGCCGTGTGCATTTGTTGTTTGATAAGATAACAAATATACGTTCAATGATGTTTATTTCTGGCATTCTTATTTGTTCCCCGTAAATACGTTTGTGATCAGCGAGCATCAGTGCGTTCAGAATGCACCTACGTCAGCGTTTACAACCCAGTCTGCGGAAATGACGGCAACACCTACGTCAACGACGGCCATCTTGTGTGCGCCGCTGAGAAGAAAGCCAGTAAGACGTTACTCATATTATTTAAGCCTCAATACAAACGATCAAAAGAAGAAGAATGATTTTTTTAATATAAAATTTTTATTTCAAAAGTGCTAGCAAAACTAAGACTAAATTTGTCGTTAAAACTCCATTTTCTACGAAGGCTTCTTGAAAAGTGGTTGTAAAATAACTTCCAAACTACCTTTATAAATACGAATAAAGTTGATAGGTGTATTCCTGACCAATTGGGATGTTTTGATACACCTATCAACTTTGTTCGTATTTAAAAAGACGGCTCCTATCCTCTTCAGTTACCTTTATAAATTCCTTAATAATTAGAGAATATATGATCTAACAAATCAATTAAAAATTTTAAAAAATTCTAAATAAACGTCGATTTCTGAACCATTCTCAATTGTCAATAAAACATGTAATTTTTTAATGAAATTCGACATCCTTTGCAATTAAAAATTTACCAAGGCACGCTGCATTAGTGGAGACAAAAAGTTCATTTTAAAATCCTAGGTTTTTCGAAAATAAAAAAGACCGGCTCAACAATATGCTGGGTATATCTATTTTCAGCCACGTACTTAAATTTTAAAATGTCTTGTGGTACCGTTTGTGCAAAAGTTATCAATATGTTATCATTGCCTGTCAAGAAATAAGATTCAAAACTCAATATGCCGCGGATTAATGAAAGCCTAATATTGAATTCTTCCATTCGTTTATCGCACAACCGATCGACGACAAATCCCCATTCCAAAACCCCCGAACCTCTCCACCCCATCCCCCTACATATAACCCAAACAAAACCAAAATTGTAAATTATTAATTTGACATAATCCACGCCGCGGTTGACAGTACACATGTTTCACGGGCGCCACCCCGATCATCCAGCTGCGATCTTCCACACCAGGAATTGGAAGATGACTCCTCCTCTTCCGGTTGCGCACAAATAAGATGGATTCGTTATCAAATCAAATAATGCATTCATCGCAAAGTCTCACGTGACGTTTTTACCGATAAAAAGGCTCTAGGCCCAATAACACGGTGATTCGTTTATAAAGACCTCTGTGGGTCAATAACATAGTAAATTGAGTAATTTTTGTCCTATGTCCAGAAAAGTGTATGTTTTCGGAGAAATCTTAATTTCCCCTTGCGCGATAGTCAGAAGTAAAAAATAAGATTCAAAACTCAATATAAACGTCGCCAAAAGGCAGCTGAATGATCGGGGTGGCGCCAGTGAAACATGTGTACTGTCAACCGCGGCGTGGATTATGTGAAATTAATAATTTACAATTTTGGTTTTGTTTGGGTCATATGTAGGGGGGATGGGGTGGAAGGGATCGGGGGGTTTTGGAATGGGGATTTGTCGTCGATCGGTTGTGCGTCAAAAAAACGAATGGAAGGATTCAACATTAGGCTTTCATTAATCCGCGGCATATTGAGTTTTGAATCTTATTTTTTACATCTGAATTAACGTAAAGGGGAAATTAAGATTTCTCCGAAAACATACACTTACCTGTCAAGGGACCTAACTCACCTAAGACTGTACTATTTTGCTAACACTTAAACGCTCCATATTTATTCATTGTTATTAACTTTGATTTAATTTTAGCGTTGTCAAAATCGTTTGATGGCGAATGTCACCATACAAGAATCAAGAAGGACAACTAACACCATACAAGAATCAACAAGAACATCCAAACAGCGCTTTTAATTGGACTAGCACTAGAACCCGTGGAACGTTAAAATGCTCATTCGTGTGTTAAATTCGAAATCTGTCAACGGACCGTGACTTGCGTATCCTACCAGCGTTATAAATATTATTTCGGTTACAGACACTTACAGTAATTGTATTTCGTCAAAAACGCTGTGAAATTGGAAAATATAAGTACGATAAGGACGAAAATTCAAATTCATAATTATTGAATAAGATTTTCTTTCGCATTTATGTCTCGATCTCGATAAGTGGTGGAATAATTATGGTATATGTTATTGGAGGTAGATGGTCCGTGATTAAATCCCATGTGTACGACCGTCTAGCCCAGTCGGTAATGCTTCCGACTGCGGTGCGGACGGTCCCGGGTTCGATTCCTGGCGAAAGGCTCGTTTATTCGAACCTGGGGTACTGGCGTCACCCCTGAGACATTCCAGAGCAGTCCAGAGACATTCCAGAGCGTAGGAGTGAAGGCATCCTGTCTATACCATGGTGCTGCCATTGCAATTCCCTGCCCCTCACATATTGCCATAGCGACACGAGCGGTATAATTCCTGTAGTGATTAGCACTAGTGATTTAAGAAAAATGTATATATGAGGGGCACATTTTCATCAGGACCCCAGGATCGAATAAAGGAGAGCCTGAGCCAGGAATCGAACCCGGGACCACCGCAGTCTGTTGCCATACCACTGAGCTAGACGGACTAAACTATTTAAAAATACAGTGTATTATAAAAATATTTATTTCTGTTCAAAGTTTTAACGTGTGTTTTTTTACCCCTCTGCAGATGTCTCAGCATCAACTGAATGCGGTCCAGTCTCTGTGCAAGCTGATTGGCTGGCAGCTGCTCTCCAGCTGCAACCAGGTGGGCGTAGGAACGGTGGAACCGTTGGCCAATGCCTCCTCCGTCATCTTGGCATCGCCCGCTGGTGACAGGTAATAATGCTGAACTCTATCGCCACATATCTTTTATTTTATTTCGCATTCCGAAAAGGAGTAGTAAATTATCTCTTTGAAAATGTGTTGCCGTCAGCATGGCGTCTCACCAGTCGAATTAATAATGAAAATCTGCAAGTGGTTCAGCTAGAAAATACATTATTGAACCTCCAACAACGGTTTTAAACGTTTTCCGGCAATTCTGGATTTAATGCCATTCATCTTTGTCATCCATCACCATTTATCAACCACCTACCATTAATGTCTGTTGACATTATTTTCTATTGTTTACTTCAGTCAGACATTCGTCTTCGTCTAGCACTTAGCCGATGAAATATACAATTTTTCGAAAGTGGAACCAATTCTCTCATCGTGACTGGTCCGGTTTTTTTTTTGTTGACAATCGATGATCATCATCACTTAAGTGAATAACACGTTGGGATATTCTGTACCCCTCTAATCGCCTTGAGAGAGCAAATTGTGGGGGAGGGGGGAGGTTACATTTTCTCCAGTGCCTCGAGATCTAATTCGAAAGCCGGAGCTGGGAATCGAACCCACGACCGATGCTCTACCACTAAACTACGGCGACTACACAAAAAAAGAGAAAATATAGCTGTGCAGTTTTTTATGAGACGAAATCAATTCCTCGGCGATCATAAGACTTTGTTCTTCGCAGTAAAAATATTAACTAAATTTTAGTAATTGCATAATACGTTTGCGGAGGAGACTGGTGTCTATTTCTAAAAATTAAATATTAATTCCTGAAGATAATTGGTAGGAGTCGTTGCCCGAGAATTCTATATTAAATCCCGCCCTATCTTCCTTTCCTCAGGGTAATCGCTGTCAAATGCGGCCCGCAAACCGGCACCCAGGTCAGCATCCAGTCGGCCCCGCGCAAGGATTTCTATCCCGGCCAACTGGTCAAAGACATGCGCTGGGAGAACCTGGGCGGTAACTTTAAAGAGGTGCGTTGGGAGAAGATGGAGGGTCGCAATTTCCTCAGCAAGATGGAGCTGCTCATGGCCAGCCTCACCAACTACTAGGCCACGATTGGTAATTGTTTCGATAGACTGGGATTTTTTTTTCTCCTGTATTTATGAGATCATGTACATTCGTAATTTAATTTTCCTACGGGCGGACAGACACGGTGTGTTTTTCGTGCCCATCCTCTCTGTTTTTACACAATAAATCTTGCGAATAATGTCACGCCTTTCTATGAATGACAATTTTTTGATGATGGAAATTTGTTGAACCGTTTACTTTGGGGTCGACTTGAAGGTAAAAGCGAGCGTTACTTAATGACAGGAATTCGCCTCCAGATGAAAATAACGGCCGTGCATAACGCGATCATCGTAATCAATAATTCATCATAGTCACCATAATCATCATAATCAAGATAAAGAATTTCATGGGTGCGGGGATACGACACGAAGTATCGGTAAGTTTGAAGCCAAGTAAGTTTACTTAGCCCATGACACGTTCAAAATATTGACAGTGCATTTGTCAATCTTGTTTCGAACCTGTTTAGGAAATCCTTAATTTTAATTTGTGCTTTTGTTGCCCGAATTATTTACCGTAGTGAAATTACCGATATTTTTAGCGGCGAACTTTGGATTCTCCTTCATAGATTTTATCTCTGGGATTTCGAAATTGCGTCAAGTTTGAATTAAGTTTGAAATAACCACCCTTTTTTTTATAAGATTTGCAATGGCCTGAGTAAGTTCAGTTGCTTTAAGTTTGAATCAAGTTTTAAATAACCACCCTCTTTTTAAAAGATTTGCGATGGCTTCAGTAAGGCAGAGGCAACATGCACCATGCGATGACATGAGCCCGTATGGCATGAGCGCACCAACAGCGATACACAACCACAATTAGTTGTTTTTGAATCTGAATTGCTGTTTGTTTGGCAATCGTGGTTTTTATTTTTTACCTGCATGCGCTTCTGGCCAAGGTAATCACGCTCAGAATTAATGGCCAAGCCGGTAAACTCCTTATTTTTATAATTGTTGTTTGGCATTGCCGCACGTCGTCGACGCCAAAAAAATAATCAGTGTTTTGGAATGAATGGGAGGAAGGTCGGAGGAAAAAAATAAAAGGGGAAAATGTGTTTGCGTTTGACAGGAAAAATGGCGTCACTCATAAGCCGTTAATCATGGGAACACGTTTGCTAAGACCCCCCCCCCCCCCTGTTCAAATGTGTAGCACTTTAATTCGAAATCGAGCTTGTGGTATCCGACTATAACTAATTAATGACTTAAGACTATAAAATAAAATTCCCTACGAAAATTGCCGACAAGTTTGTAAGAAGGATTCTGTCTGTAACATGCTTTTTTTTAGCTAGAGGAGTCTGTGACTAAATGCGATTTGACTTGGCTTTTTAAAAAGCGTGGTGAAAGTTGCGTGGATTTCGCAAACACAACCCTTAACATTTTGTAAAACAAATGGACTACATCAACGTTATGCTGTCGTTTGCAACAGTGTCCGTTCTAATCATAGCAATCTACCTTGATTATATGATCCTATAATTTTGAGATAGGGTTTGTGATCCCCATCATACAGTTTATACAAGACAACACATACAAGATTACATAAGAATATGTTATAGAGTCATAAATTATATTCTCGAAGTTCATTTTTAAATATATATTTTACAATTTCATAACTTTCCGTGGCAGGCATCTCCTTACACCACCACCGTGTTTTCCAAGAAAACATTGTTCGCCCTAATATTTTTCTTCCCTTCCGTCGGAAGATAGTTCCCCATCCACCTCCCCCTCCGGGCAAATTCCCGTTTACCGTATCTCTTAGCCCGCTCTCCCGCCCCCACATCTCCCCTCCTCCCGTAATGGCTATGGCTGCGCACGAGGAATGCGAGTGGGGTGGCGCCACCATCACCACCACCACTTATTATCTAACCTTCACAAGGATGAGCATGCCCTGCTCTCTCGCGCGCGAACGCCAAAAGTTACCTGTACGCTGGCGCACTCTCCCCTTCCCCTACCCCTAATTGTTAAGAAAAAGGCTACAGGTGTGGGCATAATGGTGACTGGCGCCGCACCACGTTGAAAATCAAAAAACGCTCCAAGTATCTCCAAGAACCTCGTAATAGTTGGAAAATAGAGGTGATCGGATTTAGAAAGTGGGTGCGTAAATAAAGACAAAAAAAATTGACAAACTCTTGTTTGTAAAATATTAGATATATAATTTTATGAGCAGAATTTCGCCACATTTGTCATTTTTCTGCGCTGTCTCCGGGCTATGGTCCCTATTCGTTTCAATTTAAACTCGTCACATAATGTGGACGTGGTCGAATACCTTGATCAACGGCTCCACGTAAACATGTCCACCAGATTGTAAAGTAAGGAAGACTATTATAACAGCAGAATTACTTTTCAAACAAGTTGAGCTCAACAGTTTCGATTTTTTATGAGTTCTTTCTTTTTATTTTTACGTGTAACTTCAGCTAGTTACTTCAGCTTATTACAAATATTACTGTTGACGATCACTTGCTTAGATTAGTCAACTATCGATAAATTAGGATGGTCGATAATAATCGCACATCCATCACTTCCAAATGTTCGATTACCAACTGTGTACCGTACGTGAATGGCCAATAGCGGTAGAATAAATCCGTTTCATTTACACATTACATCTCTGATTCGAGAGTTCTTACGCTCAACCATTGATTTTATTTAGTGGATGTTGTCTCAGCTTGTCTGATTTATTTATATTTGCGATTCTTTGAGAGTTCTTTCTTTATTTCTATTTTTACGTGTTACTTCAGCTAGTTACACGTAAAACGAGAATACAGAATGTATTATGTATCTCCGCCAATGGTTTTATTTATTGGAGGTTCAAGAACAAGTCCTCATGAAGTTACACATTTTACCGGCTCAGAACAATTTTTGATATTATGGTGTACTGTAGACTAGCCAAGCAGCCACCATACGAACCCACGATATCCACTGATAAATGCAATCTTTATTTATTTATTAGCGAACTAGCATGCTGTCGCGATCAAACAGCACCCTGTACACTCTGCAGCCTGCGCCTCGCACGCTCAATTAATTGACATCCATTATACTCCCCCCCTCGTCGAAGGTGAATAAAAAGTCAAGTTCGGCCATGCACCGGCCATATCATCTTTTTAGCGGTTAACCCTATTATTGACCCGCGGGATAAAAATCTGCCGAAATAATTTGCAACCATCAAAAAAATAATAACTCGAGAAGGGGGAGGGGGAAGAAACAGGGGAGAGATGTTTTTCACGACGATGCAATTTTTTGTTTTTGTTTTTCCTCAAAGAGAGAAGTCCTGCAGCGTCAACGATACACGACTAATATGTTCGGAACAGTTTTGCGTCGACAGTTGTCTACGCGCCATCGCAATTGGATTACTATAATTTGCCACTTTGTTGGAAGGGAGAGGGCGCGTAGGGCCTGCGAGCGATGAGGAATCGCCCCCGTGATATTATCTCGATAATGATACGCGCTCGCATTTCGATTTGGGGAAATGAATATACGAATCAAAAACCATCCGCAAATATATTCAGCTACATTGTAGCGAAAATAGTCAAACTATAGGTTGTGCAGGATGATGTTTAAACAAGATCACGTTGTTGAGAACGTTCCTGGAGCTCGCTCTCCTAAATAGGGTGTGTCAGGCCTCTTAAGTGTTTTTTGTCGGCTTTCGTTGGCTACGGCTTTAAGAATATTTTTATTAAATTATTGGACGGATGTGCCTATCGAATTAAAATTGCCCGCTGCAGACGAGGTAAAAGTTTAAATAGTTTTCGTCAGTCAACGTGGTGACGTCAAAAACAAAAGCAGTTTGGGGCAAGCTCCAAGACGTGGTGACGTCACCACGTTTTTTAATTTTTTTTTTTTTTTTTTTTTTTTTTAAATCACCGTAGTGCCAGGATTACTCCACCCTTGTGTCTCTATGGTTGCACTTGCGCTAACTATATTTATTTTTGGCATATTTATTGCCATATTCAGCGTCTGAAAAATATTAAAAATTAAATAAGGGTAGGATAATGACCAAGCAGCCTCTGTTTTTTTTTATTAAAATCCATTAAGTCATTCTTTTTTTTTTATATTCCAGAAACTTATTGAACAACCCTAATTCTTATTATTTTACATGTTTGATCTTCTAACCACCCCCCTCCCTTTTCCCCCGACAATAAATTGGAATGCTTGAGTGGTTTTAAAGTCAGAAACCGTCCCTGCTTTTTACCTAGGTAGGGATTTTTAACATGTACCGTACAGTCACGGGTCTCATAGCTTTACTTCCATACCAAAGGAATAAATTTTTCTCGCCCGAAAAATTCGGGAGGTGTTTATTAATGGGAACTGAACCCACGATCATGTGCATAGGGGAATGTATGTACATGTGACAATTTATGGTTTTTTTTTATTTGATGTAGTTTTGAAAGCCAGCGTGGGAAGGTACAGAACGGAAAACTGCCTTTCCTAGGAACTGGTTCCTTTTTTTGAGGAACTTTGGAAAACACCTGGGTTCCTTTTACTAGGAAGGAACGGAATTGAACGGAACGATTTCGTTTCTTTTTTTTTTGAAAAACTGGAACGGAGGTTCCTTTTGCAATAACTTTTGATTTTCTGCTAGTATAATTTTCCAAGTGCTGACAGCTGAACAATTTTGCAATTTTGCGATTTTTGCGATTTTGATTCGCTGAAAACGTTTGGTCTGTCTCCGCAAATCGGCATACTGTATGTAATACAGATTAGTTCCTGCAAATGTGTTTGAAAATATTTTTTAATCGAAGGAACGAAAGTTTCCAGGTATCTTTCGAAAAGGAACTTCGAATGGCCAGGTTCATTTTCTTACGTGTCGTGAATATCATTTTAATTTTCGTAGGAACTGGAACGGGTTCATGGGTGGAACATGAACTGGAACGGGTTCCTTTTCAAAAGGAACGAACCCAACACTGTCGAAAACACGGTAGTACATTTTTTTAAAAGATAAGCTAGCCTTGAAAATGGAATGTTCGGCGATTTTCCCATGTTGATCCCATGCACACACCTCACAAGAGAATATAATCTTGGAAAAATGCATAGTTTGTGGAGGCAACATACGCAGTATTTGTATCGATAGATCAGTGCGAGGGTCGCTATATATTTTAAATCGGTATAGATTAGTGTGGGGGCGTTATAATATCTCCTCTCCCTCCCCCGGTAGCGTTTTTCCGACCGTTGTTTGAATATCGTGCCATTGAATTATTCACGCCCGAAGATGGCGGCCGTCGATACTTAGTATTACGATCGACTATGACCGTGACACTGCTCAGCCTTAACCTTTCCTAATTAAACCGAACAACGTGCTTGAGCGTTTTGCTATATAGGAGAAAAAAATTGCGCGCCCGTTGTTGGTATTTTCTGCTGCGGAGGCCGAACGCGCGAAATTCTTGATTTATTATTTTTTTTATCCTTATCCGTTACAACCATCGCGTTGGCGATGGCGTGTAGATATTTTTTGGGGGGATATTCTTTTGTTGTTGGTTTTCCGCTACTCTTATCACGATTTGGGCAACGTAGTAATATTGTCAGAGCGTCGATAGACTTGAAAATTGTGCGTAGACTTTGGCCAAAATATTCGCGTTTCTATATGCATCTCACATAATCACTGGATGTCATGAATTCTTACCTGTGATTTAATTTTGTTTATTACCATTTTTATTTTCTAATTGTAAATGTTTTACGGTTTATTTTTTATGACATTTGTATCCAAAAAAATGGATGTCCGGTACAAAGTTTATAATTTTTATTTTTTCAGTATTACAAAATATATATATTTAATGTTTTACTGCTTATTGTTTTGTGACATTTGTATCTAAAAAATGGATGGATGCAGAGTTTAACACCAATAGTGATCAGTCGAAATTTTAACGTAAAAAATATGTAATGTTTCACTATTTGCGTATACTGCCACCAGCTTGAACATAAGCCGGCAGTCTTTATGCTTATTTCGATAAATTGACTTATTATTTGTGGTTGCGGCTGACTGAATCTGAGAATAATATGATCCACTTTACCCAGCAGTTTTTTATTAAGAAATTTCGACTCCGTCTAGTAACTTCGCAGTTGGCGATTTTTATTTTATTTTTTTTTTATATATCCGTTCCAAATTTGTTCATCACGAGCAAAAATACTAATGATTAGATACTATTTATACTGATTAATACTGAATATATCAAAACATTCATTGTGGTGGTTAGGTATTTCAAGATAGAAAAAAATGAGGTGTACCTGGGAGAGAAGAGTTCATTATTTTTGTTTATTTCTAATCGCACACCATCTCTGCGTTGTTGTTGGGGTGGCAAAAAAAATTCCGTTTTTTGTCGGGCGCCGTAAATTG
This sequence comes from Melogona broelemanni, assembly GCA_033995665.1. Lineage (NCBI taxonomy): Eukaryota > Metazoa > Arthropoda > Diplopoda > Chordeumatida > Chordeumatidae > Melogona > Melogona broelemanni. Next base: position 10,451 of record JAUJYS010000308.1, on the reverse strand, counting down.
ATTTACCGGGCACCGAAAATGAGACGCCCGACATGACATGCTGTGGCGCCTTTTCACACCCGTTACCCGACGGAAATGACCCTCCCGTTATCGGCGAGTCTGCGGTCGGCGATCGATTTTGGAAATTACGCGATAAACGAAAACAATAAGTTGTCCGTGCTTGCGCTCTCTCACTCTGGCGTGTGAGCCTCGCGCGAAATTTCAGATTCGGGCGATCAAAACAACTGATTCCCGTTTCACTGTTTGACCTCCACTGTATAGTCTGACTGATTTTAAAAACGTGGCGCCATTATGTCGGCCCCTAGTGGCTCAGTGGGTATGTTCACATTCTACTGAGCGGGTGGTCCCGGGTTCGATTCCCGGCGCAGGCTTTCGTTCATTCGTTAGCCTGGGGTACTGGCGTCACCCCTGAGCTTCCCTTAGGGAGTCCAGAGCTTAGAGATGGATCCTGCAGCCTGGAAAATCCCAGCTGTCAATCCCCTTTCCTTCCCTGCCCCTCACATATCTCCATAGAGACACGAGGGTACGATACAGTGCCTTGTCACTTTTGTTTCAAGATAATGCTGCATCATGGTTCAGTTCAAGCATGTGTGCATGATTATTTCTACGAGTGAGTTCCCGTTAATTTAAAACTGAAATTCTGTCGAAACATTTCCGGAATTTGGAACGTGGTAATTGGCACAGCTTTTTGCGCACAGACAAGTTTCACATGTATTTTTTTATGTTATTGTTATCATTTAGCTCTCAGTTGGATATGTGTGATTGTGGATCGATTAAAACGCGGGTGGGAAAAAATAGAAACATAAGTGGGCGTGGCTCGTTTCGTTCGTCGTCCCACAAATGAGCCGTTTAGTCTATCAATCTCGCAAATATGTGATTGTGTAATAGCATCGACTGTTTGCCAACACGTGGGACAGCTTCGACGTAAGCGAAGTGGTTCTCGTGACCCGTTTAATATGGAGGGAGGGAGGATCGCGTATACTTGGCATTGTCGAGACTCTTTGAGATGGGGGGGGGGGGCATTCTGCCTTTTCGGTTTCCTCATCGTTCTACCAATGTGAAGGATCAGGCCTCCTATAGCAAATGCGAGACGTGTCTCTGTCGATAACCTTTTGCAATTTTATTCGCAAAAGACGTGCCACCATATAAAAATGTCATTAAAGATACTTCTGAGACCCAGCGTCCACCTATGTGGAAGAAATCTAGTTAAAAATGAAAGATCAGTTCCGCTGCTCTTTCATGTCAAACTATGCGGCGTCGGGCATACGCTGCAGTTTTGGCGGCATGTTTGTTTTTTGATTGACGGACTTTTAACCAATTTGTGAACAAACTAGCCTTTGCCGTATAAATGCTGGTAATCCCGAAGTAACGGTGGTTCCGATGCAGTATTTAATGTAATACTCTGTTTATAAAGGTTAAATCCATGCATTCACGGTTTATTTTTTATTTTTTTTTCTGACAGGGAACAAACCCCTGTTGTTATCACAATACTTCCATCGGGCTAGAAAAAGAAATTTCAAATAATTTATGATTGCTTTGATTTAGTTAATTTTTCCTTTGGGTTTCAGGAGGATATAGGAGGAAGTGATGGCGGTATTGAGTTGCTGTTTTTCCGTGGCCCGGCCACGTCGGATTGCGAAACGATTTACAAATAATGGAAAAGAGAAAATGCGCGCAGGTATACATTTACATGTACGTGTCTGCATATGCAGTACTCGCGTAATAAGATAAATAAGCGCGACGTTGTCTACTAACGTAGTAACCTACTAAGCCATAAACTGAGGGGTTTCCTTCTTGGTATAAGGACACATGCGACCAGCCATTCTCTCGCGCAACACAATTTTTTGATTCCGAAATCACCGTTCGAAATACTCGTATATGTGGAGCGATGTGTCCGATGCATTTCGAAATTGTTTTATTGGGAAAACAAAGCAAAAAAAAAAAAAAAAAAAAAAAATTGAATGTTAGCAGGCCTGCATATTGGTTCAGGTATTGCGTATTTTTTGAATTGGCAATGGGATTATTCACGGATTGCTGATTTTGCTATTGAAGTGGTTTGCCAATAGTGGCTCGCCGCTATAAACTTAAAACGATCAAAGGTGCGAGTGCGAGTGGATTGGTTGGCGTGTTCGCCGACTATGTCGGAGACGCAGGGTTCAAATCGAAATTTTTCGAGCCACAAAAATTTTCTACTCTGTCGAAAACCGTGGGATTCGTGCTTGTACGTCGTCAAGGTACACGTTAATGACCCTTACTAAAGTATATTAGATTTCGCTTTAGATGTAGTAATTGCCGCGTCGAGGCATATTGGAATTTTTATCAGTACCTCGGGATCGAATAACAAAACCCCAAGCCGGGAATCGAACCCTGGATTGTCACACAAGAGGCGGATGTTATAATTACCCAACGAATACGTTGGTAATGCTCATTTAAAAAAAAAAAAGAGTCGTATGCATCATTTTTCAGGATCACTATATTCACGATTTTGGTCGATTGTGATTAGATTCATTTAATTTCTGAATATTTTCTGAAGTTTGTCACTCCGTCCTGGACCATTAGAGTCCAATAGAGTCTTGGACGACTTGCATAAAAATTGTTTTTCTAAAAAAAAAAATTGAGGCTGAGCGACTTAAGCAATTTCCAGGAAAGTTTGTGTGTTTACCGAACTTAAAGCATCTAGGCAAATACAGAGGTTGGACAAAATAATGGAAACAGCCATATAAAGTACACATACAGAACTGTTTCCATTATTTTGTCCAACCCCTTGTAAATGCACACCCTTGGATCGCCAGAAACTCATCACGTGGTTTCTCTCTCCATTTCGTTTGAGCTCGTAAATCATTGTCCGAAAGGGGTAGTTCCACCAATTCGAACTCAACCTCCGCCTCGTCGCCAGATTTTAACGACCCTTGCGGCCTACCCCCCACAGCGGGATCCTTTTCTCGAAGTGTTTTTGTTTACAATTTTGGAAAGGCGACCCGTTCTCGGAAAAATGCTTCCGATGAAAATTGGAGATAAACTGTTCCCGCGAAAGACCATCACTGGAGACAAGATATGGCGTCCAGTTCCAACGAAACACCTCCACAGCACGTCGAAAATTTGTTAATGACGTTTGCTACACGGGATAGTTTTAATGCTGATTTGCTGGTCGTGTTCTCTAACTTATGGCCCGAATCGATCGATTTACAATTTATCCTAGTCTTTCTGGTTTCGAAGAGCAATGTTGGATAGGAACGGAACGGGAAATGTCCAATCCTAGGAACTGATTCCTTTTCCGAGGAACTTAAGAGCGCCTAGGTTCCTTTTATTTCTGTAGGAACTGGAACTGGTTCAATTTTCTTGAGGAACTGGAACGGGGGTTCCTTTTCTATGCATGGCGTTCTTTTTGCCATAACTTTCAATTTTCTACAAAGCGTGTCGACAACGAAACAATTTTGCAGAAATTGTTGAAGATTTTGAAATGTGCCCGCAAATCGGCATATGTCCTTTAAATCAGTTCCCGCAAATGTCCATTTGGCGTGATCATGAACGTAATGAAACAAAAAAAATTGAACATTACACTACTCGGCATTTTTTTTAGAAATATTTGTTTTAATCGAAATAACGTAAAAGTTCCAGTTTTCTTTTTAATTTCTGTAGGAACTGGAATGGGAATTGGTTCGTTTTGTTCATCGGAAGGAACGGGAACTGGAACCTATTCCTTTTTAAAAGGAATACGAACCCAACACTGTCGAAGAGAAGTCTTTGTCTCTCTCTCCCCGTCCCCCCACCCACACACACCACCCCACCCACCACTAACAGATTGGATGGAATTGAAATTCCTCTGGCCCTACTGCTCGTTTTTGGTGGCTTAGCCCCATCATCCCACTCTAACCGTAGGAGGTAAGACGGACGAGCTGGCGACACCTTGGCGCGGAGGTACCACGATGCCAACAGCTGCTGTCAGGTGGCCGCAAAGAGCCAGGTGCAAAAACGCGCTTGGATCGCGCCATCTGGTGTTGAGGGCACGGATCACATGGAATGCGGTGACCCCCTCACATTTCTAATTAGAACCGAGATTCCTAGGTCAGATTCATGGCCACGATTTTGATGTATTCACTCGCAACAAATTCATTGTCCCTAAAGTCCATTTTTCATTTTCCACCTTTTTAACTTTTCTAAGCTACACTGCTTACGCCTAGAATTTTTTAATAGGATGAAAAATTGTGACACTTTTAATTAAATATGTTAATTTTTTAAGTTCAGCAACGGTATCCAAAAATTCTGAAGTGCTGATAACTTAAATATATAGAGAGGGTTCCACTTGGATTTGAAAAATCGTTCAAATCTTAGTGGAACAGCCATTGGCAAGTGGTACAACGTTACTTCCGATTTTGATTTTTGCACCCCTAACGACAATCTCTCCGTCTATTTTTGAGCATCACGAGCCATATTTGCCATATTTGAGGCTCATTTTCACCAGTACTCCAGGATCGAATAAGCAAGAGCCTGCGCCGAGAATGAAACCAGGTCTGGAACTGGAGTCGATTGCAATACCCTCTGAGCTAAACGTGTCGTGTGTCGCATTTTTAAAAATGCATTTATATACTGTATAATTTGGCGATTTTTTCCAGTATGATTCACGCTTTCATACATGATTACACCCACGCGTAGTTTGATTTTACGTTTGACCATCGCAAGTATTTTTTTATTATTATTTTGTCCTGTATAGGCAGGCGGCCATCCGAACACGTACCTTGGCCGGCTGCGGCGCCCACTCGGGATCGGAGCTTGAGTGCTTTTGGCGTGTACACACCACACATATCTCGGTCGGGCATCAGCTATAAGCGCTAACATAACAGCAGCCCCCTCCGCCAACAAAGTCCGGCTGCATGCCACCACAGTCCTCCCCCGTGTGAGTGTTTGTATGTGTGTGCCCAGTGTATTAAGGTCGCATTTGAAATGCAGCAGCAGCTCAGATTTAATCCGATATCGCACGTCATGGTCAGCGTGAGGTGGTATGCGGCCACGTAGCCTTCGCCCATCAAGAAATGAGTTTTATACGCTGGCTGCCATAGGGTGTCAAATGGGCACCCCTCCGCCTATTCCATATGGAAGCACGGACATTTATAAATAAATAAGATCGTCTTTTTACGTACATTTATTTTCGATTGAAATTCATCTTGGGAGCCTCCACCAATATTTCACCATGAAAAATTCCATTCAAGCATCCACAAGTTAAGTTGTCCATGCATGTTTATTATGATTTTTTTGCCACTTATCTGGTTCACTAATATGAAATCTCTAGCGTCTTGTAAGACTAAAAATACAGAAGTAAGAATAGTAGGGAAGAAGATTAAGCAATTCAATTGTTTCTCGTACCTGTAAAAAAACGAACTCAGTACGAAAATTAAATAATACTTATATATTTCCCAGTCGAATTCTCCACTACCATCGTCGTGTTCATCAAATAAAAACCTTAAAAAAATAATATACCGGTACATGTAATTGTAATTACCACCATGGTTGACAGTACACGTTTCATAGATTCCAAACTGATCAAATCATCAGCAGAATTTAATTGATATTATTTATTTTTTAGATATTTTTTTCTCCGAAATCAAACTTTTTCAGTAACAATCGGAACTCATGCTTTGGTCGAGCAGTTACTCAGTTTCTTGCGTCTTAATTTCATAATCTTTGATGTGCGCCTGTTTGGCCTATTTGGATATGGAAACTTCAACCTGGAAATGATGGCTAAATGTTTATGCTTAGTAAATGGCCATTAAAATGTTAAATTTCACGTTGGCATATATATGGCATATCAAAAGCTTAGTTTATGCCCAGGTATGGGTGGGGGAGGGGGGTGTTAAATTAATCGCCTATCAGTTTGAGTGTTGTTTCTGTGGGCGCGCCGCGAAAACATTTGCCAGCAAAGTATAGACAACATAGTTTATTTCACTTTCGCGTACGAAGCACGCGCATTCCGTGAAATACCAAATTGCGACAATCCCTCGCCAAAAATGTTGCGTTTATTTTATTATCGCTGTATAACATTGTTTACTCCGTCTGCACATTTATGTTACATGAAAAGACATTGGGGTGGGAAGTGAAGAATCTCGATGATCTCAGAATTCTTGAATACGTATTCTCAGGCGAATCCTGAATTCACGATTTTTTCGTGACGCACATGGAAATTGTTTTTTTTTTAAGACAATCGCGGCAACGAATAACATTACGGGAGATTCTGTGTCACTCGTGGAGATGTCACTGTCTGATGGGTACGATTTTGCCAGTATCCCGGGATCGTATAAACGAGAGCCGGCACCGGGAATCGAACCCGGGGCCGTCTCATCACAAGTTGGTATCTCAACCGACTGGACGGCAGTCAAGTAGGAACGGAACGGAAAAATTCCTTTCCTATGAACTGGTTCCTTTTCTGAGAAATTTAGAAACGCCTAGATTCCTTTTAATTTGTGAGGAATTTAAGAACGCCTAGATTCTTTTAATTTTTAAGAAATTTAGGAACGCCTAGATTCCTTTTAATTTTTGAGAAAGTGGAACTTGATCTGGTTCCATGTTTTTGAGGAACTGAAACGAGGGTTCCTTTTGTTTAGCCTTCAATTTTCTAAGTGGGACAATTTTTCAAAGTGTGTCGAAAGCGGAAACGACTGTGTTCGAAAATCTGCTTATTTTTCCTTAAGATCTGTACCCGCAAATTTCCCTGTGGTACCCGTATTTCGAAAAGAAAATAATGATTGTTTAGGAATCTTTATTTATCTTTACAAATAACGTTTTGATGTTGTAATGAGACGTTATGAGTTGAAACAATCTTTTAAATCGGGAAAGGAGCGTAAAAGCTCCAGGTTCCTTTTGAAAAGGAACGACCGGGTTCCTTTTAATTTCTGTAGGAACTGGACCGGGAACTGGTTCCTTTTTTCATCGGAGGAATGGGAACTGGAACCGGTTCCTTTTCAAAAGGAACGAACCCAACACTGCTATCATCTGTAACAACTGTAACCATCTGTTACTTCCGTGTGCGTCTCGCATCATGAGCGCCACCTAGCGTTTAAGCTCCGCGCCCACACCATAGAGTTCAAAGTTACCGTAGAAATGTCCAAACATATTGATGCTTTAAACCAGATTTTTAAAAGATCCTGTTTGTTTGCCACAGCCCATGTTGCTTCAGGTGTAATGAAAAAGATCGTGCCATTATCGGTGGTCGTGGTAAAATCACGGTACATTGCATATTACTTAACAATTGGTCCATACAGCTGAGAGGCTCGATGCCTTTATGATCGCATGGGGCGATGTGTATGGGGGCGAGATAGTACATTGTGAGGTGAGTGCTTGTAAATTAACGGAATCGTGGCGTGGGCTGCATTCGCTCAACAGGACAGGTGAGGGAACGGAATGCGAATCGCGAGAGTGGTGGCGTCGACAGGTGAAACGAAGCGAAAGGAACAATTAAAATGTGGCGTCGAGCAGCTGCTTGTGACGGTCGAGAAGAAATAATAAACACCATTTAGCAGCGAGGAAATTGCTATCGATATTTTTCTAAAGAATCATTAGGCAGTTTGAAAAGAAATCATAAGACAGCGTTCTAAAAAAATCATAAAAACAGTTTGTTTATTTTACGTGCGTTGAAAGAAAATAGGGCGCACATGCAATACGTGCTGATCGATTTTATTTCAAAATAATTAATTATCGTTGCATTTATTATCAAAACAAATTTACGAAAAATGGGTTTCGATACACAATAACAGCTCCTGAAAAACAATCGATATTCAAAAAATTTATATTTTATTGCGTTAATTATTGCATTAATTAATTATTTGACACATTTCTGTTCGCATGTGGGTTTGAACATTATAGGATTGTCTAAGATCTTAAACACTGAAATAACTATGAGGGTTATTGTTTCAGAAAAAAATTGTCAAAATGTATTCTAGTGTTTTTTATATTTAATATTCCTGATCGCTGTAGTGAATAGCGCTACAGGACATTATGTATCCCTCGTGTTGAACATCTTAAACAACCAATCTCTCAAGTGTACAATAATTAATTATTAAGCCATCGTTATACTATCTACCTGCACAATAAAATATTAATTCGTATCGATGGTTTCGATACCATCGTCCATCCTTGTCCCTTTCCTTATCTAGGGACTTCCGCCCTTTAATCGGGGCCTCCTCAACCTCGACTTCTGATCCTCCTCCGTCAGTCATCTTTCCAAAACTCACAGTCCCATGCTTATTTTTTGAAGACGCGCCCCGTCGATTTTCAGGGGCGCAAAAATTCGTCATCAATCATTCATGAAATAGTTCTGGTGTGTTTGTAATTTTCGCATTGTTGTCTTGTCGTTCTTGCGCCTTGGCTTTTTTTTTTAGAATTATTATTTATTACACGTCCACCTCTGTCAGCCTGCGTGTGAACACGTAGAGGCACCACCAAATATGTCGAGTTTATAAATTTATGTTTTCGGGCGCTCTTTTTCTCATTCTTCTAGCCAGAACAATTATTCGCCAATGCGCGAAATTTTCTGTATAAATGATAGGCTCGCCCAGGAAGCTCTTTTTCTTCTTTTCTTTTAGTGAAAAAAATTTCACCACATCCTTACTGGCTGTCACGTTTGCCCAAATATTTGGCCTTTGGTCGTGCGGATGTTCGAGCTATTTTTTTTTTCACTGAGAATTCTACATTCCCGGAAACCGTGGAAAATATTTGTAAGTTACTGGTGGTCATTTAATTTTTTTTTAATTCATTAAGAATTTTGAGCCATCTCAAGAAAAGGTAATTTTTTTTTTCGAACGTCAACATGACAACGCCCGAATTGCTATATAGGAACTGCAACAATGGTGTGGTGGAAAGGTCATGGTTATGGATGGTACAACTAATATTTTTTTCGATGACTGATAGGATTTGCAGTGCTTAGTTCTTTCCTTTTGAAATAAACCGGTTCCAGTTCCCGTTCCTCCGATGAAAAATGGAATCACTTCCCATTCCAGTCCCTTAAAACTTAAAAGGAAGTCAAGTTAGGCGTTCCTAAGTTCCACAAAAAAAGGAACCTGTTCCTAGGAATGGAACTTTTCTATTCTGTTCCTACCCAACACTGAGGATTTGCATCTCATATGCGCGCAACTCTTTAAACTTTTGTTTGGGAAACTGTTGCAACGCAAAGGGGAACAAACACCAGGGATCATGACTTTTTGTTGTTAAGATCCGTCGAGTCGTTTCCGACCCCTGGTGGCGCCATGGACAAGTGCTCTCCAACTGGGCCGATTCGATGACTATCTCTGCAGCTCCCGGAGTGACATCTTGGTTTCACTCTTTATGCAGTCAAGCCATCTTGTGCGTGGTCGTCCCACTCCTCTTGCTCCGCTTATCTTCCGCGCGTGCAGCACGACTTCTAATCACGTTTGACATGTACACAAATGGGTTATGCGGGTTCTCAGGAGGACATTAAATACAATGAGCACGCGCCTTTGGCCTCGAAACTTCTACCTTGCCCCCGGCAGTGGCCTGGCCTCTTCGGCTGTCCGCCGCGCGACCAACAAAATGCATTTTCGACTTTTTCCTGCCCTTTTAAGCTCCCTCGCCTGTTCTCTGTATAGGTTTAACCCGCCGCGCATGCATGTGTGCCCATTTTTCAATTTTTACGTTAGAGGCGCGCACACTCTAACACCACAAACGCTGTATTCTCTTTTTAAATACACAACAAAAAAAAATAATAAACATTATGTGAAATCGCACCAACGTCATGTAGTATAATGCCATAATTAGATAACTACTTGGCAATTAGGACAAAGGCATATCATTTAATTCAAAGATCTAATATGTAATACAAAACATTTTTATAGAAGAACAGGCAGTGTTGGATAGGAACGGTAAAGAATCTATACCGTTAAAAGGAATTCGTTCCTTTTCTGAGGAACATTGGAACGTCCTCGTTCCTATATCTACTGTTAAAAGGAACATAGGAACGTTCTTGATTCTTTTCTTTTAGAAACGTCAAAGTCCGTAGGACGTTCCATTAGATACAGCTGAAATTTACGACACTATCGATGAACTACGAAGGATTATTTGTTTCTACATTTTTCAAATTAACACGGGTTGCGGTTGTTTGTTATCCAATCTGTTAGAGTATTGCGTTAAAAATCGAATGGCTGCCGCACCGAACTCAATTTGTTGTTGCTTATTTTTACCAGGTTATAAAAACTCGCGAAATCGAAAGCCTATACAAGCCCAAATCCTTTTCAAACCCTGACTTTCGATAGTCTTTCGATTTCGCGGCTATTTTGAGTTTTTATAACTTTATGAACCAACAGCTACAGCGCTAGGAGAAAAATAAGGTGTTTTTCTCCGCAACCTTCATGCTTATTTTTTTTTTTTTTCTATTTTTTTTTTAAATCACCGTAGCGCCTAGTGCACTACAGGATTACTGCACCCTCGAATCTCTATAGAGATTATGT
>JAUJYS010000307.1:0-25550 GCA_033995665.1 Melogona broelemanni | reverse complement strand
GGACCGTAGGCTCATGAGCCATCGGTTAGTACGCTTCCCAGCAGCGGGATTACAGGAACGCGCCACCGCTCCCAGCCGTAAATATGCCGTAATTTTGCGAACAGTTCGACAAAAATACAATTACCATGGCCAATTACCAGTTATTCATTTTCGTTTGAACTCTACGCTTGACTTCGCCGTGCTGTTGCACTATTTTGTTTAACTTTCAACTGAATTTAATCTATTTTCGGTTTTTTTAGGTTGCAAGGATAGACGGCGATGGAAATTCGAAGGAGTTTCCAACAACCAATTTATATGAACTACAAGACAGAGTATTTGCTGAGTCCTGGTCGATTCCTTATAAGAAGGAAGAGTCGCTGGGAAAGTGTCTTATCGCTGCTGCCCGTCTAGCAGATGAAGGTACCGTTTTTTATTTTTCAAAGAGACCATTAAATTCGCGAATCATTTTAATTTGTGGCAACTGTGCACCAATGTTTATAGTAAGCGGCTTCCGCTATGCGTTCTGCTGGCATGTCCATAAATTCCACCACTTATTAAAAAAATATTGTGATCCCTGTCAATTTCAAATTGTTTTTAAAATGATTCGATTCTTTCTCAATACTCGTAAGGTCTATTTGACGCCGACGAGAACTGCAAAAAGTTTGTGGAGCGATGCATGCCGGAAGCCTTCAAGAAGGTAACTAATGTTTTCGAGTTTTCGTCGTTCAGATGGTGGTAGTGTGTTTATATACGAGCTCTCAGATTGCCTCACTTTGTTGGCTTGTTTTGTTTGTCTTGGGCAGCTGTTGACGACTGTGGCTGTCAGACGCTGGTGCTCCGAAATTCAGGAGGGGATTTTCACCATGCTGGAATTGTTCGTCGATTTTATGCTGGCGAGACTGAAACACAATCCGGTTCCCGAACATCTGCTGCACAACGTTCTCGTGATGGTTAGTGGCGACTGCAGTTGAAGATTTTACGTCGTACGCTTATTCGATTTTGAAGGCTGTGTTGACGAGATTTCTGTCCTGCAATTTTCTCGTTTTTCATTTGGCTGTTTAGGCATTCGACCCGGAGAACGAATGGAACACGAAAAATAAATTTCGTAAATCAACGTTCACTTGGGATAAGCCCGGTTGCAATGTGGATGCAATGTTTGCCTGTTCACCAAGCGGTCTGATGAAGGTAAGACTTAAACTTTTTCTGTACTACTTGTATTTTTAATTTTCTTTCTGCAGCATTTACTTGATATAATTCGCGTTTGGCATCGAAACGATTTTCGCGTCAAAACGAAATTCGATTGAAACTATTTCAAAATTGGGTTGACGTTTTGAACATTGTATAGCGACGACAATTTGCACAAAACGTGGATGTCCCAGGCCACATAACAGCAAACGGCGCTATCTAGTAAAAATGTGAGGTTCAAATTTACTCATATTTTATGTTACAAAAAATTTACAGGAACCGTATGGATGGCTTGTCGACCTCATAAACCGGGTAAGAAATGTTTTTCTACTTTTCCATTTTTCTCCGTTATTTTTTTTAATTGTTTTTTAAGAAAACATTATGTGTCGTTACTGACTTTTTATTTGTATCAACAGTTTACGCAGAAAGGCGGTCTCGAATTAATCCAGAGCAAATTTGAGAGTCCAGAGTTGGAAGCCAGTGTAAGTTCCACTTTAAATCTGGCAGGTTTTCTATTTTGTGTTGAATGCTTTTTAAAAAAATGTATTTGGTACTGTGTCGTAAAATTAATTTACTTTTATCAACTTCTAGTCCATGGCTGCCCTGTTGCTGCCGCTCGGCGTCTGCGCCGAATTTCTGAACGCCACCCGAGTGTGCCCGATCTTGTTGCCTTGCATCGAAAAGTCAATCGCGCACGTACGTGAACTGAAGGACGAGCACCTGAAGAACAAGCGGGTGGGCCACATTTCCACGCTGCTGCACGCCGCCAAGCTGCTGTCCGTTCAGCTGTGTCCCGGCAACGTCGAGTCGATCGACACCCTCCTGCTGGAGGTCATCCTGCGAATGTTGCGCACGCCGCATTTCAATGCTCGGATGAACGGATTGAAGGAGGTGAGCTAATGTGTGCTATGGGATGTCCTTGCCCACTTGCCTTCCTGTTTTGTTTACCGGTTATTTCGTAAAAATATTTTAAGGAGAGAGGAATTGTTAAGTTCTTGCGGTGCACTCATCGGTTACCGTACTTACCTGAGGCGTTTCGTCTCTTCCCAGATCGATCGGCTAATCGACAATGCCAACAATAGTAAGAATCTCCGGATGACTCTGGAGGCCAGCCGGATTCAGGATTGGCTAGCCGAGAATAAAGTGTTGTGCGTGGTGCTGGAAGGCAACATCGACCACGTGCAGTACACCGACCGGATCAAGGCCATCGTGGAGTTTTTAGGGCCACGGTTGTCGCCCGACGAGCTCACCAAACTGTGGAAAATGCAGGTACTGTGTGAACAACCGATTTTATTCTTTCAACGTGGCCGAATCAAAACAATTTAATATCACAATTTTTAACAAATAAAAAATAAATGTGAACGCTCAAAATTGTTGTATTCAAAAGTTTGCTTTGTAATTTAAGTAAACGTCAATTTTGATTGAAATTTAGAATCGGCACAAAAAAATGCTAATTTTATTTCAGGAAGGGCAAAATAATCAGGTGGTTGACAACATCTATTCGCTGATTGCCGCCGCCTCAGCCAGGTTGAATTCCCAACAGTTTGATCATTTGTTTACGCTGATCCAAAAGGTAGTGACTGACTTATAATTTTTCAATTTTGCGTCAGGCGCTCTCAAGTTTTCTTTATAAATTTTCCAAACTTTTTGTTTGTTTATAGAGTTGGGGTGACGAGAACGAAAGAACTCACGGCCAACTGCTGAGCCTGATCGGCAAGATCGGCCGGGAAGCTTATCCAGGGAAGGTGTCCACCAAGGTACTTGCGCAATAACGGGGCCCGTCGCCGCACGTTCAAAAGGTGAACGCGTTGTCGAATCTACCAACACGTGAATTAAGACGCGAGCTAGATACGCGCTGGCAAACCTTGCTATTAAAACGCGCCCACGCGCCGAGCAGATTTTTTAAAAATATATACAAACGTTTTACAATTAGTTTTACATATCGCTAAAATCGTTGTGAAATTCAAATGGTTGTATGTTACTTTTCATAACGTGACTTTGTGACGTCACCCGCCTCACTTACGCCTATGAGTAAATTTGTAATTAGATATAATTTTTGCTAACCATCTAAGGTCACATTCTAACAATATAATATGTAAGAATCGCGATTTTCTTTCATAAAATTGCAAACGTGTACTTCAGGTGTTAGATTTGCTGTGGGACTTGGCTCATTTGCCCTCGCTATCGACTCACCTCGTCGAGCAAGCTCTGGAAGAACACACCAACATCCTGAGCGATACTACCTTCAAGGATCCCGTCAAGAAAAACTATTTCATCAAGTGCATCGAAGAAATCAAGAAAGTAAGTTTTAAAAAGAAACAGTTGTTTTACTTGAATGTAGCATTTGTTTTACTGTGGGTTGTTTTACTGTGGGTTGTTTTACTGTGGGAACCAGGTGATTTGAATCTGAAATTTTCGAAACGATTCCACACATTGTTAACTTGATGCTTTGCTTTTCCAGGGTAATATTTGTGTTCTGCCGGCCCTGAAGCAACTCTTCAACATCACCCGGAGCATCGTCAAGAGTGGCGTGAACAAGCAGGATAAGGCCACCCTTTGCGATCTGAATAAGGCGCACGAGATCGTCAAGCTGGTGACCACCAGTCTGGTCAAGTGTTACCGTTCCTCGCAGATCGCTGCCGGCGATAACAAGCTGTCTGCTTCCACCGTGGTCGACGGCCGCTATCAGCATGAAGACGTAAGCGCGATCTGTTGATATTTTGTCGGTTTATGGTGACTTTTCTTGGCTGAATCGAAAATGTGTCCTATACGCCGAAAATTTCAGAAATTTAGACATGTTAATTTGTAATCAAAGCAGTTACACGGCATTTTTTAAATTCACACTTTGGTCAACCGAAAAAAAAAAATCAGATTGGATATCCTGAAGTAGCTATATTTTATACTGTACGTGAACAATCGTCGTAGCTCAGTGGCGGAACATCCGCCATGTGTGCGGCGATCCCGAGTTCTATTTCCGGCTATTTCCGGTACTCTAGTAAAAGTCCCAATCTCACAATCCTGATCCTACATATTCACACGAATTGCCATAATGCCAGGGCAGATGGCACGACAATTACCTCATCTAAGTCAAAGTCTACTGGAGTTCATTTATTGTCGACCTTGCTTAGCTTTCGCACTATTTTTGTACCCTTGACTTTGTATGTAAATTTGAATGGAAGATATGTTTACTTGTCTATATCGCTTTGTTAGATTGCCATGTATTTTACATAAATAATTTGTTTGTTCTTCACAGTACGTCAGCACGCATTTGAAATTTTTGCAATTCATTCTGCAAGAAGGCGACTCATACTTACCGTGGAGTCGATGCAAGGACATCTGGGACGTGCTGGTGGCCAATCCTGACGCTTGCGTTTTCGACCGCGAGGTATTTGATCCCTCTTAGCTACGCCTATGCCTGCTTTTTTTTGTATATTTTTCTGAAGTTGTCGATTGTCGAACTGCTTTGTAACCTCTTATGTTTTATTACGCAAGGTGTGCTGCGAATGGTTCAGCCAGTGCATCCGAGATCTGGAGACTGACACGCAAGTGCAGCTGTTTCAGCAGAAACTGTTGAAGTTGGATCCGGTGCAGATGAGCAGCAAGATGTTCAACTGCTTCAAAACCTATTTCGAGAGCGTCAACACCAACGATCACAAGCTGAAAAGGACGGGCACCTCCGTGGTGAGTCGATATCATTAATTAGATCATTGTTCTGCAGTTCGGGTAAACAAAGTTTAATCTTTTGAATGGGATATTTCTGTCGTCATAGCAACATAAAAATAAAAATAATAATTCTGGCTCCGACAAACTCAGTGGTGGCGAAATACCAAAAATGTTGTTTAGATAGGATTTTTGTGTGCATTTAGAGTATTTGAATAACGTTTGTTTTTTTACAGCTCGTGGATAGACTTGATCTGATTGGAGCTGACTACTTCTGGCAAGTGGCGCTCTTCACACTCGACGAAGCGATTGCCAACGATGCGATTGAAAATATACTGGAATTGACGTACTTGAACTTATCATCGAAATTAAAAAAGGTAAATTGACGTTTGACGATTGAAATTTTTCTACTTGTGTTTGTTATAGGTATAAGATTGTGTTTTCAAATTTTTGCAACTTTCCAATGTCTTGCAGCTTTTCAAATATTTTAATTTTTGGATTTTCGCAAGCAATATTGTTTTACTAATATTGTTTTTATAGGATCCGATCAGTTTGCACAAGAAATTCATCACCGACTGCTACAAACGCCTGGAGGTAGGAAACTGTTACACCGAATTTTGTTGTTTTCTTTTGTAAATTAATTCCTAGCAACATTATTTTGGTATTCGTGCGTTGTGATTAAATACATGTGGTCTCGAAGTAATATTGTAAAAATATTCATTTATTTGGTTTACAACTTACTACATAAATCATTATCACATCTGACTCTTTATAATACAATTTGTAGTCGGCCATGCTGACCGTGTGCGGAACAGTCGTGTTGACCGCCGTGTCCAGCGCCACCAAAACTCTGACCGCCATGGCCATGTCGGAGATCGGTTCCCTTCCCATGCCTTCCAGGTAACAAGATTCGCTCTCTTCGAAACTACTCCTGTCAATACTTTTCTGATCACATTGATTAGATATGTCAAAAAGCGTAATCAAATGTTCAATTGGAACCCATCTTAACCAACGTGACGTATTTTCCCCTCTTGACCAACAAACAGGCCGGCCACTTTGCAGAACATCAGGCGACTACTATCGGTCGCCGAGAGCTACATCTCCACGGTGGAGGAGCTCCACCCGATTCCGCGCACCATCCTGCCACACGGCGCTTCCTTTTTGGGCTACCCGGTCATGCTGCATATCACGTGCGCCGCCACCAAGAACGAGTTCTCGCTGCTGGAGCACAGCAATGCCACGCTGGGCACGGTGCGCAGCAAGATTGCTCAGCGGCTGAAACACGGCGTGGATGTTATTCAGCTCATGTGTGGCGAGAGGACGGCAAGTACCTTTTGTAATTTAATGTACCGGCTGCACAATTTTCCTTTCTTGACTTTGTGTTTTTTTATCATTTGGAAAAGATGCCACTTTAGGCAAAATGAAACGATTATACGTTATTTGCTTGATTCAGTTTCAATTTCAAATTTTGAATCTTTTCAAGTGGCGAACAATTAATAAAAGGGTTATATTGATTGAAGCGTTTGTCATAGCCATGGTGTTAGAGCAACCACCCAAGGTGCGGTGATCTCGGGTTCGATTCCTGGCTCTGGCTTATTTCTATTTATTCGATCCATAAATCGTAAACATTCGTAAATTATTCGTAAACATGTGCCCCTCCGCAAATGCTCATGGGTTTAGGTTAATCAATTTTTTATTTGTCTAAAAATTATTATTAAGCAGATTTTCGCTTGTTTCTGATAAGCTTTAAACATATTAAATATTTCTTATGAAGTGGGATGTTATCTATCAATCCGTGTACCTTTACGCCAGACGTCATTTGATTACATCTGTTTCGACGTCAATGATTAATTACGCCATTGAATTTTTCTATTGTTTAGCTACTGCCAAATAAAGACCAAAAACTTCTGTGCCAATTAGAGATCGAAGACAATCACCAGATCGTGGTAAAGACGTCCAGCGTTTCCTCGTCCGCCACCACTATCCAAGTAAGTCTGACGTTCGTCACTTCCTGTGTCTTAACCGTGTAGTTCACGCATTTGGCAATTGTTGGACTCGTCGTAGCGCTTTCGGCTACTGACAATCTGTTTTCCCGTTGGCAATTCCAGCTTCGCGATTCTCTCTGCCTCAACGAGGCAAGTGCAAATTCGTACTACATCCCGATTCTGTGCTCGTAGCGCCTTTTCATTCACCCCGTTCATAATTTCCCATCCATCCTTCGATCGTGCAAAATCGTTCAGAGCCCAGATATAGGGACGATTAAAGAAATGTGTAAAGATTTAAATCTAAAACATAAAGCACTCGTGTGATTTTATACATTTAAAATAAAATAGATGTTTATATATTTTTTTAATTTTTCTTAATAATTTCTAAATTTATTATACTTTCTCAATTAATTTATTGTGTTGACGATGTTCTTTCATGACTTTGTTTTGTGACGCAAATGCTAATTAATTATGCGTAATTTTTACGTTATTCGTGGGGTCTAATCATTGTCGTTTTATCTTCGGTGTGCTCCCAGCTGGCACTATCGATGTTAAGGTCCATGCTTGTGATCTGTTGTGTCTTTTAAGCTTTCTACAATTAAATTAACTGACACCATGTTTGAACGATTTTGTTTAATTTCAATTTTGATTGTCCGCCATTTATTAACATCCGTGATTTATTAATAAGTCAGTAATAATAAAGTAGATAATAATTAGAATGGCTAATGTGTCTTTGTTCCGGATCAAGGTCAATAAATTCATATTTGATTGTTTCAGACTGAGGTTGGCCCATCCGGTGCATCGATCGCGTCAGCGGCCAGCGGATCGGCCAGTTGTTTTTCTCGGCATTCGTTCAATTTAGAACAGGTATGTAGCGGCGATAAATGTAATGAATTTGTACTTGTACTAATCGATCTCGTACTAGTGGTTAATTAAAATCCTTGTTTCTTTTATTGAATCTTATTTTATGTATCAGGAAAAGATGTTTCCTGGAGTAGTCATGGCCACGGGCGGACAAGTGTTTGAGCTGCTATACCAAGTTTCAGAGTTGGAAGACCCAAAGTACGAAATAAAAGCGAAAATTGGTGTTCAGTTGTGTATATAATCGTGTCGAACATTATTGTTTTGATTTATAATTGCCCGATTGAAAAATGGAACTTGGTCTTCTGAAATGACTTACCGTTGTTTTTTTTTTTCGTGGGATACTTTCGTTATCAGAATAACGGCGAGAGTGAGGCGGCTCCTGCACCTGATTCCAACCGATCCGTCGGTCCAAGACGCCCTAGATGTCCTAGCCGATAAGGTACCTAGCCGATAAGGTTTAAATATGCTTTTTGACTGGACAAATGTGATTTTTGTTATTCATTCAAAATTCTCCGGTCACTTAAATCCCTACATCCCCATTTGATCAACATAATGGAATTCGTTCTTATTTTTACAATTAACGTTAATTGCTATCATATTTATGTCATATTAATCACCATTCGCAATAAAAATTTAATAATAAATGCAAATAACATG
The DNA here is from genome assembly GCA_033995665.1 of Melogona broelemanni. Classification (NCBI taxonomy): domain Eukaryota; kingdom Metazoa; phylum Arthropoda; class Diplopoda; order Chordeumatida; family Chordeumatidae; genus Melogona; species Melogona broelemanni. The sequence continues at coordinate 17,220 of JAUJYS010000307.1, read as the reverse complement.
AGAGTAAAGAGTAAATAAAAATAAAAATTCAAATAAATAAAAATAAAACATAAATAATAAAATGTTTACCAATTCGCAAAGGCAAAGTAGTTTAGAACTATTTTTCTTTTATCATTTTTACAGACCGCGCAGGGAAAACGCAATCCCATCTCGGTGGAAAATAGTCCGGTCGCCAGTCCACGACTGAGCCCCAAAAAAATAAACCTGGGCAAAGAGAAGGAGTCGCCGAGGGATTCGCTTAAAAACTTGTACGATGCTTCCGCGCCGGGCATGTCACCCTTCAGAGTCCTCTACAACTTGGAGGTAACGAAGATCGATTCAAAAACCACGATAATGCCAGTTCATGTCTTTGTGCCCAGTTATTCATCATTGTTTCGTGCTTCTTTTTTTGCCGGAAAGGTCTTGAGCGGTAAATTACTGCCGACCACCTACGACGGAGGTACGTTGCAAAGCGCTAAGTCGTTCCGCGAGGAATTTCTCAATGCCGGCGGATTGGATTTGGTCATTAAGATCTTGCAGAAAGATGCCATGCTTCCGGAGACCGATTACGAGATTAGACAGAGCTGCTATTTTATCGCTCTGCAGCTGGCCAGGTAACTATATTTTTTGGTTGACACGTGGATTGGGGAGACGCTATAATCTGATTACCACTAGATTGGCATTTAATTGATCTCGGCAGAAAAGTCACTCTTAAATATTTTATCAATTTTCCCAAATTAAACTTGTTTAATGCCTTTACGACTTGTTATCACAGAAAAATCTTTAAATTTAAAAATATTTCTTAAATCTTATTTTTTTATAATTCTAATTAAAATATCTTTAAAAATATGTATTTTAAGCAATATTGTTTAATAAGTAAAAAGTAAACGCACAATTATGAAGAGTGCGGTTTTAATTTTCTACAATCGCGTCTCACTAAAAAAATGACCAAACGTGTACCCGACTTTGAAATTGTTTACGCCACCGCTTGTTCAATAATTGTCAACTACTCTCGCAGGTTCCTACTCTGTGGGCAGTCCTTTGACGGAAGCGATATCACCGTCGCCGACCTCACCAAATCAGCACTCAAGCTCAAATCGTCCGGCGACGGGTTCGCCTCTCCGTCCGCCCTGTCTGGAGAGGGATCACCCGACTTCACCAGGTCCAAAGCGTCGCTCTTCAAGCCGAAAAAATTGGCGGGTGAAGCGGCGGTGGCTTCCGGAGACGGTCTACCAAACATATCGGTGGCGGCGACTCGTGCTATCCAGGTAAAACAGCGATTAAGTACGCCATGAGTGCGCGTAGGTAGTCTGTAAATATGAATGGCTTTATGTGACGGTGGTAATCAAACATTTAGTGTCATCACTACATTGCAAATGGTATAAAATGATGTATTAGCTAAAGTACGTCCAATCTGGCCGAGAGGTGAGCGGGCTCGCTTGCCGACCAGCGAATCTGTGTTTGATTCCCGGTGTAGCCGATCATTGGATTGGCTAGTGGTACTGCGCGGGGGAAGGCAATGGAAAATCACCTCTGTATTCTCCCAAGAAAAGTCAAGAGCTCGTGATCGAGAGGACACGAAGGATTAAACAACAATAATTGTGATGGCCCGACAAAACTAAGTTAGAACCTTTTTGTTTCTCTACAGACCATGGGTGTCGGGGACTTCACGGAGACCGTATCGTGCCTTCTACGCGTGACGTGGGCGGCCGCTTCCGGCAAGCTCCACCTGGTGAGCACAGTGCAGCCAATCAAGGAGGTGGGCACCTACTCCACCAGCAGCCTGGCCGGACGCAGCCGGCAGAGCAGCACGGGCAGCAACACCAGTACCGGCAGCGAGGGCGAGCACCAGCAGGGGCCGCAGGGCAGCTCGGGGACGGGCGGCCAATTCCAACAGCGGAGCGCCAGCAGCAAGGACGATCTCATCGCGAGAGAGGCTCTCGAATTTCTAGTCACCTGTCTGTACATACGAAGCGAACTTCTAGGTACGGAATCAGGGGCTTAGTTGGATAGATTAGTGGATATATGTTATACCGGATGTCGGTGCCATATTATTTGCGACACTTCGCAGAACAGTTAGCATTGCGACCGATTGCGGTGCGGCGGTCCCGGGTTCGTTTTCAGGCGCGGGCTCTCGGATATTCGATCCCGGTGAAAATGGGCCACTCACGATACGACGGGTGCAGAATCTTTTCTAAATCTTCTTGAAAATTTAAAATATCTTTGTGATTTGCAGAATTGACGTTGTTTGTGCACAATAAATCATTGTCAAACCGCAAAGTTTTATTAAAACTGATCACCAAATTGATCTGATTTTCATGCTAAACAATTTAGAATTTCGCTACCGGTTAAGTTTTACATCAAAATAAATCGAAACGCTGATTGTAACGTGTATGCATGGGTTATGTTTTACTGATGTATTACTTTTTCCAGGTGTTTTTTACAATATTAGTAACGTGTCCGATTTCATCATCGACATGCTTCTGGGGTCGCCCAGCGCCGAGGTGCGCACCACTGCCTGCAAACAGTTCTGTCTGCTCGGACAAATCAAGGTGCTGTCCGATCCGCCCATCCTCTCCCCCAAACACTTCCTTCTGCAAGTCCTGCTGAAGGCTCACCTGCCACTCTGGGTGCCAACAACCAATACACGTGGTACTAGTCAAAGGTGCGTGCCTTTTCGATTTCTTTGGTCGATGCTGCCGTATTTACTTTGTACTATACGAATGTCTGATCTAACTATATTTATTTTTTATTTAGACTTCTTGGACAATGTATGCAGTACTTCGAACTTCTTTGTAATCTTCTACAAAACCTATCAGGTAATTAATTGATAATGCTATTCTTTTTAGGCCTTTACTGTTCTGTCGAAATTGTCTTTTTTTTAATATCTGGCATATACTGTAGTACTTGACCGCTAAAAACCTAATGGTACGAATAATTTTTCAGAATCTGTTTAGCGTGTGCCAAAATTCTTAGTGAAATGGACAATTAATTACCCCTCCAATTTTCTAGCGAATTCGTTACAAACGTTTGCATTAAATATTGTTAAACGTTGAGTTTTTTTTTGCAGTTAAACCAGAAAAAAATATAACTTGAATTTTGAATGATTCAGTGTTTTATGTAACTAACTTGGTTCAAAATACAGCTGGCATTCAAATACAGTTATAAAATATAATTATTTTAACCGAAACGTTCCATGTCGTTTTCTCCAGTCACCGAGCAGCAAAACCTGCACGTGGATCCATCTCACATGCTGGAAGATGAGATAGCCTGGCTGTCCAACTTCACACCTTCCGACTGCCTGTCCAAGCAGAACACGGACAACACGCTGCTGGCCGGCCACCTGCGCCTCATGCAGACGCTCTTCACCTGCAACAACGTGGACAAGGAGAAGATCGGCAAACGCCTGGTGCCCCATTTGCTCAATACCTTCCTCTTTCCCGCCTCCCGTCTCATCATCGAGGGATTCCAGTCGGCTCGCAAGTTCGACCGGGACTTCAACGCCGTGCCCAAGTAAGCGAAATTAATATTCACCTTCTCAGACCGACAGTAGCTGTCGCTAGATTGTTCAGCTCTATAACGGGAGCTATCTTATCTTTACACACCGTGCAATCTTGCCACGATAATATTTTGGGACACTTATAGTAAAATTACTTTAAAAGTAAAATTCGCAACACGAAATTACAACTTTTCAGATCATACCGTTTTTTTGGCAAAGTTATACGCAGTTATTCTTATCAATTCGATGAATTTAGTCTGTTCCCACAAATTTGTCATTCTAACTCTAGGAAAGGAAATTTGAAATAATCAAAAAATACATACGTAATCGTCTTTTTTTTTCCAATTGCAAATTTTCGAATTGCTTCTGTGTATAGTCTTTCCCGCATTTATAGTCAAAAATTAAGTCCACCCACGGCCTATTAATGTGTACAGATATTAAAATCGCCTAGAAAGTTGTTTGCTATTACAATTGCAATATGTACTCGCAGGCGGCGCCAGTAAGGCTATTTTATTTTATAATTTTTTATTTCTTTCAGTAAGAGCGTGTGATCTCACTGATGGTCATGTTTTTTTTAGATCACTGGGCACGAAATTCAAAGTTGCCTCGTACGATTTGTTGGTGGAGCTGGCCACCGCGAGCAGCCAAAATGCCAAGCTCATCATTCAGTTGATTCTGGGAATGCACCACAAATTCGATCCGTCATTGTCCAAGGAATTCGAGGTTAATTGACACGCTAAAAAATGAAATAGTCATTATATTCAGAATTTGTTACTCCGTATACCAACGCAGCAGATGATAATTTTTTAAGCGTTCTTGTTTTGTAGTACGAGCCGGCAGTAGAGGGACGATCGTCGTGCGGCTATGTGGGTTTGAAAAACGCCGGCGCCACCTGTTACATGAATTCGGTCATCCAGCAGCTGTTCATGATTCCCGGATTGTGGGAGTCTATTCTGGCTATCGATGAAGAGTCGCTGGAAAATGACGAGTAGGTTTACTATTCTCAGTAGCTGCTGTCCCGTCAACTCGATTACACCCGTCAACTTCAATACATTTATATTGTTACATTTTCCAGCGTCTTCTACCAGTTTCAAATGGTTCTGGGCCACTTGCTGGAGAGCAAGCTGCAGTACTACGCTCCCAACCAGTTCCTCAAGTGCTTCAAACTTTGGGGCCAACCGGTCAACGTTCGGGAGCAACAGGACGCCTTCGAGTTCTTCAATCACCTGGTTGACCAGGTGGACGAGGCCATCAAGAAGTTTGGACGCGAGCCGGTGTTCAAGGGTATCTTCGAGGGTCTTTTTTCGGACCAGAAAATTTGCCAGGATTGTCCGCACAGGTAAATAATACATCAACACCTTCAACGTTGAAACGAAAGTGTTGTGTTTGGAACTCTGCCATTGTTACAATCGTTGTCCTTTCTTAAAGGTACGAGAGGGAAGAGGCTTTCATGTCTCTGAACCTGACCGTCAAGAGTCACAACCTGAGCGACTCGCTAGATCAGTTTGTGAAAGGCGAGCTTCTGGAAGGCGACAACGCCTACTTCTGCGAAAAGTGCGGCCAGAAGGTATTTAATCAAATTGTAATGAGTGATGCCGTTAAGTCCAATCGACCAAATAGTGGTGAATACGTTGTCAATGCGAACTCAATAGGTTAACCATTTCATTTTGTGCCCAAACACCCTCCATCTGCAGAGAAACGCCATCAAGCGCACCTGCGTGAAAACTTTGCCCGGAGTCTTAGTCATTCAGCTGAAGCGGTTCGGCTATGATTGGGAAGCGAATCGTGCGCTCAAATTTGATGACCACTTTCAGGTAAGCCAAATTCATTATCCCAGTATTACAGTACGGTTGAAAGCATTGAATAAATAAAATGAATCAATAATGTGTAAGTAATGTTTGTGGTGTCTAATCTAAATTTGTAATTTTGGTCTTCAAAAAGTTCCTATTTTAATTTGTAAAAAATGTGGGGGGGGGGGGGAAGTAAAAATTATCTTTGGGCAAATTAATATTCACACGATGGATGGTGCTATAGAAATTCAGAATTTCAGTGACGGGGAAATTGAAAAGAATTATTTTTTTAAATGTAGGGAACGGTATCTGTGGATGAGTTATATTTGCACGAAGGTCTTAAATGAATTGAAAAATTAAATAAATTTAGAATTTTAAAAGAAAATTGCGCTAAAATTTGTAGATCTCATGGATGTTATGTTTTTAATATTCATTGAATTTTTTTAACAAAAAAAAAGTTGGAGTTGGTGACAGAGTAGTCTGAATTGAGTTATGGTTGTTGCCAACCACCTTGCAAATCGTACTTCGTTTCGCTAACCATGGGTTTTTCCAACCAGCGTGCAACCTAGCTTCGCCCCAAAGGACGACTGCGCCAATAACGGCTCACGGGGCTATTTTCTTGTAACCCACCTCTCTTACCTAAGAGAGTGTCCTGCTAGAACATTATTGCGGTTCATGTCTCAGAACTTCCCAAAGGTTAATAGAGCAACTATGTACTCAGTATGTGACCTCTAAAGCAAGCATTGGCACCACCTCCGATATATAGATACAATACGGCTCCCTTATATACCCAGAGAAACAGCACGGGTGAAGATCCGCGGTAGTTGACCCGGACTCCGACCCAGATGTAAATTTTACCGGCCTGCTCCCACTCGTTGGACACGTTTGGATCGCTCTAGGATTACTTTATCTATTTTGTGAACGAGCTTTCGTCATTCTATCACGTTCCTCAAATTTTATATTGAAGTATTTGTAGTTTTCTTGAGTGGCCCATTGTATTTACGTACAGGGTGTCAAAAAATACACATTGTCCACTGTTGACTGTTGCTCACTTATTATTATGTTTTCCGACTTTATTTTAGTTTTATTTATGTCAGCTTTTTACACAATTTAGACAATTTAAACAATTTAGTAAAGAAAAAATATATATTAAAATAAATTTCTAATTTTAAGAAAATTAGTCGTAGGCATACCATTGGGACACACTTTTGAAAATCTTCAGGGCAAATAAACTTGTGAAAAAGTGGCCTTTTGTAAATTCTCTTTCGAGACGATTAAAGGGATACATAATAGTGATATTTACTCCAATGAACAATAATAATAATAAATACCCTTTTAATTGTCACCGATTATTTTTATTCCCAGTTTCCCTGGATGCTGGACATGGGTCCTTACACGGAGGCTGGAATTCAAGTGCGCGATCGCCAGTTGGAACGCAAACAAAGCGAGACTAGCAACAACGGTGACACTCCCAGTCCCGGGATTTCGCACTCTGGCTCCTTGCCCAGCATCAACACCTCGCTCACGCCCACGCAGATCAACTACGAACTGGTCGGCATTGTCGTGCACAGCGGGCAGGCCAGCGCCGGTCACTTCTATTCCTACATCAAGGAGCGAAGGTGCGTTTAATCAAACTCTCCACTCGTCTACCGCAACCAGTGTTGGTTCGTTCCTTTTGAAAAGGAATCAGTTCCAGTTCCTCCGATGAAAAAAGGAACCTTTTTTTTACAATTCCGTGTCGAAGCACGTGGGTCCAACCCGAAGGTCTCACAAACCGTTGGCCCACGTGACCACACGCTTTTATTTGACTTCAAAAACATGGGGGTAAAACATAAAAGGAGGACAACATTGGCATGGCAAACATAGATTTGTCCAAAGAAAAAAACATAAAGAATAAAAAAAAAAAAAAAAATGAATCTTACTTTCCTAAGTTCCTTAAAAAAGGATCCAGTTCCTAGGAACGGAACTTTTCCGTTCCGTTCCGTTCTCTTCCTACCCAACACTGACCGCAACTGCTTTTCTTCCACAAAGTGCACCGATTCCTGCGCAAATTTGTTCAGTGACCTTATGTTGTCTGTGAAAACGTGTACCACAATTTATTTTTAAATATTCGGAATCCGCTTTAAAAAAATTAACTGGTTTTGCAGCGTCTCTGAGAAGTAGGCATGATCCTTGAAAATGTATGTTTGTATTATTTCTCCTACATCTTAACACACAAAGTATACAATGTTGACAATATATTTTTTCGTACAGAGGAACTTCGCTTTCAAATCCGAACAAATCAAAATGGTTCAAGTTCAACGACACCACGGTTGAGGAATTCGACATGAACGATGCCAGTCTGGAGGCGGAATGTTTCGGTGGAACGTACAAAGCCAAAGTTTACGATTCCAGTAAGTTAAAATCACTATGCATTCGTCTAATATTTTAACTTGCAATCACTGGTCATTTAGGTTGCTTCTACAACACAATAAATTATTCTTCGATGCACTAAATTAGAAAATAAAATTAACACATATATTTTTCAATCAAATATATGTTAAACTATTGACGAAGATTAAAGATTTATTCTTTCAGAGTATGACTGGCGATTTATAAAGGGATACAGTTTAGCAATATTAATGCTTGCGGTTCTTTGATAATGACAGGCAACTCATATCCGGAGACTCGTCACCGCTACTGGAACGGCTATATGCTGTTCTACGAGCGCGTGGACGACACCCTACGCACGCCCCGCACGCCCAAGCGGAACCTGGGTCGCATGTCGTTCCGCCGGCCCGACCGAGACAGCGGCCAGCTGGTGCAGCCGCGCAAGCCGTCCTCCTTCAGCACGTCCTCGCCGTCGCCCGGCTCCAGCTCGCCGCCCGTGGTGGCCGCCAGCGAGGCCGACGGTCTGTCGCAGCTGACGGCCCTGGTGCATCACGGGGAGCGACAAGGCCTCTTCACTGAGAAGATCCCGTCGCGCATACTGCGGGTTATCCAGGAGGACAATCTGAGGTTCTACCAGAACCGGGACATCTACAGCGAGGAGTATTTCAATTTTGTCAACCAGGTCGTCACTTGCAATGTGGTAATTATTATTTTTTATTAATTTACTTTTTGTCCTGGTAATAAAAAATGTAGAGTTCGGGAAAACTGTATTTGTGCATCCCTTACGTCGGCTGATAATGGTGAACTAAGGAAACAACGCTTATTCGCACATAATTGTTAAATCCATATTCAGAGAATTGAATTTTTGTACGAATAAAAATCGTCCCAACGTAGATAAAGTTAAAAATTATGAACTAAACATTTATATTTTTGTTAATTTTTGATGGACTCCTGTCAAAAAATGTTCGCGATGCGCGCGCTCTTCCTTTTCTCAATTGTTATTAACCATATTTAAAGATATTTTTTTTATCAATTTAGCTATTTTTAGTAATATTTTTCTGCATTTTACTTTCAGGATCAACGGAAGTGCGTCAGTTACGACGACATGTCCGTAGAGTCGCTGCAACTGGCGACAAATTTCCTGCTGAATTCCTATCTCAGAACAAGAAGACGACAAAAGTAGGAACCACGATCTGTGTGGGCGCAACAACCTGAAAAAATAATCTTTTACCTTATTTTTCACAAATAAAAATGCGTTCTATTTTCATTGTTCCATTTGTAGAGACGTGATTAACCAGTGGGTTGACAATATTGAGACGCTCGTGTGCAATAGCAAGAAATCGTCGCAGTGGCTGGTCGACTATCTGGCCAGTGAAACCGGTTTGAGCTACATCAAGTGAGTGAAAAAATAAACTGTCATTTCCATATGACTTTTCGCGAACAGCCTCGTACGAAGTATTGATTTATCATCTACGTTTTTAATAGACCGTTCCTATTGGAGTGCCCTGCTCGTGAAGTCCGAATATCATTTGCTAGGATCGTTGACAAAGCGCTGCAAAACTTCTTCCATCATGGCGGCGATGTGGTAATTTGAATTCGTAGTCTATATCTAAGAAATTAAGGAAACCTCAATAAACCTAATTGATATCTTGTTTAATTGAGCCCATTTAATTTCTGCTATTAAGTTTTCTTGAGTAAAAATGTGTAAACTGTTCCAAATTTCAGAGCAACAAAAGTGTGGATGCACTGATTGAGCACCTGCTTGAAATGTTGGATAAGGACGTGGCCGACAACTGCCGAACGTGTACCCAATACTTCTGGCTAATCAGCATGTACGCCCAGACGGTAAGGCAACGCAACAGTTGGCGGAAAATTTGAACATTTGATTTCCTACCTTATATTGCCTGTGAAATACCGTCGAGTCGTTGCCTTCTGGTGACCCTATGTGTAAAATCTCGCTAATGTTGCCGATCGCTCTCTTGCCTCCCACAGCTATTGCAGATCCAATCCTGAGCCCTCCCTGACACCATTCATCCACTTAATCCACGGTCCTTACCATTTTTCGCTGCCCTCCACTTTTCCGAGCGTAATATCCTTTCCCAAAGGTAGCGTCTCTGCGCGCATATTGTGTACCGATCTAAATTTTGAAATTGTTTTAATTTTCCAGGGCCAAAAAGCGTGTTCTCACCTTTTCCGAAGGAAGGCTTTCAGCCGTATGCTCAACTTTCTGCTCGGTCCCAATGCAATCAACAAAGAAAACGACGTCAGTAGATTACGGTTTCTTTTTTCCGAACACATCCGCATCCGACCAGAGTGTTCACCTTAAGACGTTTTTGTCTCTCCCCAATTTGTAGGAGCCAATTTCCCGTCACTGGGGGTCGCTGCAGGCGAGAGAATTTGGTGCCGTCTACAACACGTTGGCCCTCCTGATTTTGAGCTGCGATCTCAAGACGTTCTGGACTCACAAACCCGAGGATAAGAAAGATGGGTCCGTCGCCTCTCACATCCAGACCGGGCTGGCTGTACCACCAGAAGTGGAAGACGTTATCAACGGTTACATTACGACGACTTTTTTGCGTGAGGTATGTGGACGATATACGCTTTCTTAGGTTAATGTATTATCAGTAGCTGTAAATAAAAAAATGTAACTTGACGTTATTTTATCGAATTTCTTGTCGGCTACGCATTGACAAATTTTTGCAGACTAATATTTTTATAATTTTGTATTTTTTTTACTCTAGATCGTAACTGCCTGTCGGGAAGTAAGCAGCTCTATCGAACTGAGAAGAGTGTTTGAAATGCTCGAGCTCTGCTGTTTTTGCAACCAGAAATTTGCCGACCAGCTCTTATGCCAGACCATGGTAAATGCTACATCGTTGAATTTCTATCCTCTCGATAATTTTGTACGCTTTTTTGTTTGGGTATGACCTCTAATGATGACTTATATTTTCTAATTTTCAGTCGCAATGTACTTCTGTATCCTGCAATGAACTGAAACAGTTGTTCGAAATACTCTTGAGAGTGCTGGTAAGCCGCTATTTCCGTAAAATATCGTGGAACTACTTGGCACACGCGAGCTCTCTCTAATCTTTTTTTTTTAATTGAATGATCCAAGATTTTGGAAGATCCACTTCAATTGGAGCGGCTGAGCAACGTGATTGACGGGTTCTCCAATATGAACGGACTGCAATACGATGGCATGCTTGGTAGGCTTGAATCGATCGTTTACAACTAACGTGATAATAATTATCTTTAACTTTCAACGGTTTTACTGTGTTTTAAAAAAAAAATTAAATATAAACATTTTCTTTAATTTGCAGCCATCATCAGAAATAACCACGCAATCGACAGCCGCCGTTCTTACCAGTGCATCAAATTTTTGGTACAGCTAGCCAACAAGTAAGTTCCACCGAGCCACGCATAATGGTTCCACTGGCAGCTTTAACTGCGTCATAAAAGTAACGGATCGAACGATTTCTCACTGGTAGGTCACAGACGGCGAAAGATTTCCTGATGCAGAATCCGTCGCGCTGGCAGTGGGCCGTCAACTGGCTGAAAAAGAAGATGTCGGAGCACAGCTACTGGGGATCGCAGTCGGCGACGCTGTCGAACGAGGATCCGAACGCCAAGAGCTTCCAGCGAACAGTCAGTGCTCAGGTAACTTGTTATTTTCTCTTATGTGGTTCTATCGGATGTTTCTTGATGATGGAGATTATTATTATTTTTTTAAATTAAAGACTTTCCAATCAGATCCGCAATAAGGGTATTTCTATTTTGACAATCAATGATTGTTAATTTCAATGAGATTCTAAACGTTTGAGCATTTGTGGAAGGACACATTTTCACCTGTATCCCAGGATCGAATAAGCGAGAGCCACAACCGGGAATCGAACCCGGGATCGCTGTACCGCCGGCGGTTGCTCTACCACCTGGGCTACAACGACCGCACACCTATTTACTATTTAACCTATTAAAAATTTGAGTTGATGCAAAAAAAAAAAAGAAGAAAAAAAGTGTGATTCGTCGTATCCCAGTCGGTATGGCGACCGACTGTGGTTCGATTCCCGGCGCAGATTCGAACCCGGGCCCCGGGATAATGGTAAAAGTCATTGTCTTGTCAGCACGAATGTCTATTCACTACAGTGATTGTCAAAAAATAATTATTGCTGGATTTTTATTAATTTTATTCGGTTGCATTTTTTGCTATTTTTATATAATTCCGTGTTTAAGTACGTGGCGACAGTCCAACTCGAAGGTATCACAAACCGTTGGCCCACGCACGTGACCACACGCTTTTATTTTACTCCAAAAACATGGGGTGAAATAACATAAAACGAGGGGCAATTTTTTTGCTATTAATGCCGTTGATAATCCCGACCCCCCTTCGAAAAAAAAAAATTGTTAATTATTCTGTTCTCGTGCTGTTTGCAGGATACGCTAGCCGAGGCCACGGCGCTGCTCACCGAACTGGATTACACCGACTTAGAGATGGATCAGGACGGCCTGGAGGTCGACGAAGCGGAAGAGGACGAGAAGAAACCGTCGTCCGAAACTGGCAGGTCCGTTTCCGGCGATAGCGATCCGATCGACGGTTAAGTGTTCAAAAAAAGTATCCGTGGTGTATCCCTCATACTACTCAAACACCATAGTCGCCGTCTCGCCTCGCGTGATGGCAGGTGACTACCACAACTATTTTTGACGACGTTTTTTCGAGACGTTTTTACACACCCAAAATATTTTATATGTATTTTTATATTTTACTCGAAATTTCCTGAAGCGAAGGGGTGGTTAGCCGCATATGTCATATCTGGTGGTGCCAAGCAGATTTAAAAAAAAAATGAATACGACGAAAATTTATAATGTGGCCGTCCACCACCAAGTTACGACAGCCTTGCGCTTCCCACCCCCTAACGTTTCCAATAATTTTATGGAGGATATAAAAATTTGGGCGTCAGACTTGCCCCGTGTACCCATCCCCCTGACAAACGAAGGCTTTGCCGTCTACGCTCTCGACTAGCTTTGTTTTCGTGTCGCCGCCTTTAACCCGGTAATTTTCTTGGTGGTGGAAACTATTTTCTTTCAAGTTTGCACTTGTTTGCTTTCAGCATTTTTTTTTCTGTTTGTGTGCCCCGCCTATTAAGTCTGGCGCACACTGTAGTACTATGCAGAGTAAATTTCTCATGGGTGTGGTTTTCACGGCGAAGCCAATTCACGATTTCACACGTTTAATATGCGCTCGCGATTTGATTTACCTATTAAAGACGATTAAAAAAATTGCCGCTTGTTTAACTTACGCTGACGTCGTTTTGGTTTGGTTGGTGTCGTCGGTTCGGCGCGTGAGTTATATCGAAAATGAGTATAATTATTATGTATGTCTTAGACAATTGATTAATTTGAATGCTGCGGCTTTACCGTTCGAAATCAATAACAAAGTTATTTGGGGTTCAAAATTGTCCGGATCAAATTATTTTTCAATTTTCGCGTTCTGAATTTTCGTGCGCCTTTTTATACGGGTGTTTTTGAGGTTGGGTGTCAAGGTAATTCTCGTAATTCAAGGTGATCTTACCTGATAAAGGATCCGGTCTAACGTGTTATACATTTTATTGGGGCGCGCTACACATGTTATGATTTGAGCAACACAAATTGATTGCTTGCTAAATTTGGTAATTGGTTGTGCTGAAGGGAAAACAATTGGGGGGTAGCTAAGGATAAATTTTGTGGTCTCCTAAGGTACTCAAACAAACAAGAGTGCATCTAGTAATGCGACTTACGCTGCCGATTTCTATGATTAGTGCGAAGCACTGCGTGATAGTATACGTCCAAATGACACTAAATGTCTGCGGCGAAATCGTCTGGTTCTCCTGTCTACTTGTACAACATCAGCAGGTTTTTTTTTTAATTGTTGAACGAGGTGATTGGACAGGGTATTTCAACCGGAATTCTCGGCAGAATTTCCTATTCATTCTGTGTTTTGTGCCGGCCTGTAGTTTTAGATCGAATAGGTAACGTAGATGTTACATTTCTCTCCTAGTGAAGGGAGTGGTTGAGGATATCTCAACCAAATTATTGTATGTAGTGTAGGCACTGAGATTATAAGATGGCATTTGTAATAAATGGGGGAGTCTTGCAATTGTGTTAAGGTCAGGCGATGAGTTGTGATAAATGTATTTTTGATAACGGCAGCCGACAAACGACGATAAATTTAGCTCCTTTTGTTAGGCTAGTGCTGATCAACAATCGCAGGATCTAGGGCAGCGATGTCTTCACCGGTTTTTTTTTTTTTGTGTTTTTTCTTTAACTGTGTGAATACATTTGATAATTTAGCTTTGATCTTTCCCTTCACTCAGGTGGTATTTCGCGTATCGAAACTAGACGAAATAATGGTCATTATGAATAAAGTTGACAAGCAATTCTTAGAATTAAAATCAATTGACGCAATGCTAGACTACTAGCTAAAAGCTATAGACGCGTGGGTAAAAATTACACGGCGTGCAATATCTGGTCTGGACATTATTAAATCGCGGAAAGTTTTTTTTTTTAATAATTTATTTTCCCCTGTGAGATGAATCCCAGGTTTGGTTGATCTAGTTCTGTTCATCAGGAATGAACCATTGCTGTGTTCCGCAGGATTGCCATTGGATCTAAAATGTTGATTGTTTTTTTTTGTCCGTTTCTTGGGTCATTTAGTCCGTTGGTCAATTTGTTTATGCTCGCATGTACGCAAATAGCTTTTGGTTTGGCAAATTACGTCGTTTTTGATTTGGAACTTAGTTTTTAACACTCTGGATGCAGGTTTCACTTAGGCAATGACGATCTAGTAAACGCGTTAACGCGTTGTCTTCGAACGATCTATTAAACGCGTTGTCCTCGAACAATCACAGTTTCTTAGATTGGGTTTTTGCGGCGCATTTCGCTTTATTATCATTTTTTCATTCGGTGTCTCGTTGTTGCTTTACACATAGAAAATATAGTTTAATTAATTCTCTATAAAACTATCTTTGAAGTGGTATTATGTGTTCATCTGCATTTTTGCGACAGCCTGTTTCAACCACTTACATATGATTATACATTTAACGAAATATATTTTATGCTCACAGCTTTTTATTGCTTTTTCTACTGATTGTTGGTTACAGAATAGCACTTGATTTACATTGATCCGGTGACAATTTCATAGTGTATGGGAATCCATACTTTTAATTTAATATTTGCACTTTTCGTAATCATAAAATTAATTCTTTAGCATGACGCTAATAAAAGTACTTTGGTTTTTGTATTCCAAAAGACTACAGATTTAGTTAGAATGATAACCCGCTTGCAAATAATATTATTTAATATGACGTCATGTTTGCGATCGGTAGGGTCCTACCCCCCAAAGAGTCCATATCAATCTGAGTGAACACGTGAACCGTCATATAATTTGTTTTGATAACGTTGGTAATTGAAATGATGTATTACTCTAAAATGTTGATTTTCATGTAGTCGTGCCTATAAACGATGTCTAGTTGGTTGTCCATGTTTATAGATGACTTTTGAATTTTAGTCAACGCCTGGACTAAAAAAAAAATACCAATTACTAGCGTAAAAATAATTGTTGATTGAGATTTCATAGCGTAAAAAAGTGCGATTGGCAAGTTTTTATTGTTATGGAAGTGCGCTTGTCGAATTTGATTTAACTCGACGAATTTATTTCGAAATTTAAAATATGGAATTTTTGGTAATTATTTTTCTGGTTTGTCCAGAGTTTGTTCGCCAGTAAAATTATCCGTTTATCCACCTATTGAAATGAAGAATAAAATGTCGACATTTCAATTTCGATTTCAAATTTGAAAAAAACAACACCATAAACTATCATCGAACAATGTGCCAACTATATACGAGTATATTTGCGTGAAAAGTAAGAGACAAGTAGGTTTTTTGCGTCTTCCACGTTGGCATTAAATTTGTCATAAACGTACGATCGTGCAAGAAAAATAACTTGGTTAAAAGAATTCTGATTCGTACGAAAACATTATGAATTGACGCGAAGTTGGATTTTGTTTTATAATTTCTATATTGGATGCGAATTGTTTGTAAATAAATATATAAATAACATTTTTCAGATTTGTGTACTGTGGCTATGTGCTTTTTGACGAAATTTGCTCGAATTATAATGTACAGCGAAATGGTGAGACTTGACGAAGATGATTTGTTAAAAGGTTTGATTAAAGAATTACCATTTTTGAAACACGTTTGGTTGTATGTGAAAATCTCGTACTTCATGATCATTTAAAAAAAAATTAAAACCATTTTTGAGTTTTTTTCATTTTTACTTTTGTGAATTTCTTGTTACATTAACCAGTTTTGTGTTGAGGCATGTTTTTTTTTTAAATTGTATTTATAATTTTAAACCGATCAATTAAACGAATTAGTCAGGGAAGTTTATTTTCAGTTTCCGTTATGAACCCTGCTGTTCTTTAATCGATTTGTTTTCACAAAATAGCACTGCAAAGTGAGGGTACAGTTATTTTATATGTTTTATTTTAGCAAAAAATAAATTTAGCCACATTGTTGTCACTTTTTAAATATGTACAACGTGTTCCTTTTCATTAAAAATACCAATGTTATATTAAAAACAAATGAAGATTAGTGAAACTTAAATAGGGAAAAATAAATGCCTACTAAAATTCATTGTTTAATTTAAGGGGGGAGTGGCAGCTATTTTGAGTTTACCGCCTTCACCTTGTGATGTCAGACTTGCAACACTAACGAAAATGATTGTGCTTTTGATGAAATGCGTTAACAATTGCGTAATGTTCTCTATGTCAGTAGTGCTTATGCTGATTCAATTGATAGACGCGGCCTGTCCTTATATGGACCAATTTACCTGATAATTCATGTACCAGCTGCAGAAAGGAACTGAAACTCGAAATGACCAATGAAATACTCAGTCCGAGTACCTCATAGCTGCTTCTAGAAGCTGGTATTCAGATTAGATAGGCGTTAGTGCGTTTACAATTTGAGAAGCCGTTTACGTGTAGCTTAAATACAAACGCGGTGCATCAGAACCGAAAAGTGAACGCCGGTATGACTAATGCAATCGCCGAGCAAATGTGAACGCGATAAATAAAATCTCAGCTGGTCGGTAGGGTAATTTCTGCACAAGTGCTCGAAGAGTTGTGTTGTTTTCGGTCGACGAAATGGATGGAATTAACTCTGAATATCGCAGAAATGTATCCTTTTTTCTGTTTGAGACTTGTGTCATTAACATGAAGTGTTCGAATTTGTCTGGAAATTGTGAATTTTCTCTTGACCGATGACACGCCCCCGCCCGCAGGTCGCCACCTCGTCAGTCATTACCATCGAGAATTCACCTATGGGTAAAATGCCAATTTCATTTTTTTATTTTTGCTTTAGAGTTAAACATAATTGTCACCGTCTGGTGACTTAGGTTACGAGAGTAAAATTGGGTATGTTAAAAGGAAAGATTTAGATTTGGTTTATTACCGCGCCTGGGGGCATAAATGGTAATTTGTCATAGGGGAAGTAGTAAAGGAAGGGCATGCCATGGGTGGTAGAATGAAGGGCAAGCGGTTAACGCAGGTT
>JAUJYS010000306.1:0-25558 GCA_033995665.1 Melogona broelemanni | reverse complement strand
TTCCCTTCGAATGTTCGGTTGCTACTACGACATACAAAATACACGTTAGCCGTGTCTTTATTTAATTGCTAAACCTGCCCAAAAACAACAGCAAATTCAGAAGTTCAGACCTCGAGACGCCCTTGCCAAAAATGTTAATAACTGGCGTCGATCAAAAATATTTTTGGACTCCCGTTAGAGAAACTCGAAGGAAAATGTAATTTTCTTGCTCTGTATGCACGCAACAGCTGTGCCGAGTTCGGCATAGCCACCAATGTGATGAGAAGAAAAAAACAGCACTTTCGGCTTAAGAATTTTTTGCCTGTGTAGATGAAATGACAATTGAGAAAAAATACTTTGTATTGAGAGATTAATACATTTTAATTATCAAATAATTGAAATCAATGCAAATGTGACGGGACTGATCAACAGTGCGACATTTTATTTTTCGTTCAAATTTCCTGATCCAAAATTTTATATCCAAAATAAATTATTTACTTGAATTTTTAGAATTAGTAGAGTATTTCGACTCGTAGCCAGTCGGCATTGCAGCAGTATTGCATACGACGGTCTCGTATTCGATTCCCGGCGCGGATTCTTGTTTATTCAATTCTGGCGTGCCGGCAAAAACGTGCTTTGCCAAAGCAACACGAGGGATCTCCTGCAGTTCTATCCATTGCAATAATTCAATACATGTACATGTACATTTGACTAGCACAAGCAGGAAGTTATTTTTTATTATTATTTCATGCGGTTCAGTTATTTACTTTTGCTGTCATCTGTTGGCAATTATACAGGGTGTCTTTTTTTTCTTCTTAAAATCACCGTAGTGCTATTCACTACAGGACTACTACCCCTCGTGTCGCTATGGCGATATGCGAGGGGCCGGGAAGGGAAGGGGAATGACAGCTGGTTATAGCCAGATCGAAATCGAAAGCGCAGCCACAAGTCGCCCACCACGACGAAAACAGCATCGCAATGACCAGTCGCTAACAGGCCCTGGACGACGTAGCTGATCTCAGACGATTTCGTTCGCTCAGTGTTCCTCGCAAATACCGCTGACAGTGGCCTATAGTAGGCCTGAGGCGAGTGAGTCAGAAAAATTTCTTAACGACATTATTACACATGTATCGGAACGAGCGCGCGCCAGCACCGTGTGTATCAGCGGACGGCCGTAGTGGCGCTCGCTCTCTCTGCCCACGTTTACTGTCTAAATAAGGCGAAAAAAGGGGCGACGACGAGATTTGACGGCCACACCGTTTCTACGGCCTGTTTCCTGGCTGCTGCCGTCTGTTTATTGCAGTTTGGGAATTTTAGACTTTCACCCAAGCTACCGCGCGCCTAGACATCAACTTATCTCTTGGACACAACAAGTTTAAATAAACATTTACACGTAACTCACGTGGAGGTAGTGTGTGACATCATTTCATGAGAGGCGACTTTTTCAGTAGCAATTTTTGGGCATTTAAGATTCAACTGACATTTGTATGAATAAAATTTACGACTCGTCATAGCCCGACCATTGCTTTTATACGAATCGTTGTAGCAACAGTCAGTATTGCAACGGATAATGCAGGATGATGCAGCGGTTTCAGGTTCGATTCCCGGCACGGTCTCTCGTCCATTTTTATCGTCTTCTTTCTACCCTTCTTTCGTCTTCTTTGTACCCGTTTTATTGCTTATGCAATGTCTGAGGTGCACATTTAACCCAGTGCCCCGGGATCAAATAAAGGAGAGCCTGCGCCGGGAATCGAACCCGGGACTACCGTACCGCAGCCGGCTGTAATAATGTCTCATTCATGTGACTTGTACACTAGACAGTATTATTAAAACTAGACATCCAGTGGTACCCGGTAAAATGTGGTGCCCCTCAGACATTGCCGTAGCAACACGAGGGTTACAGAGTTCACTACAGTGTTTGGAAAGTTCAAAAAAAAAAAAAAAGTTATCGCGAAACTCACAATCTTGAGAGGGAGAGAGATGGCTGATGCGCCCCCTGTGGAAACATTACTCAAGTTCTGGTTTTTTCAGTTGTCACGCAATTTGGCGTCGAGAGTTCGCGTCAATTTAGACGACATGAGCATCCACCGATTCACAGCCTCTTACGGAAACGCAAACTCTCGAGCTCAATTTTGCGAGAAAAGTAGCTCTGACATTGGAAAATCCCTTTTTTTTTTCGTCTTCGCATATATTTAGCTTATGTATCAGTCATGTAAGTCATGTATCAAATAACAAGAAAAAGTTGGCAGATTCGACGTGGTTCCCGGAAAGGCAGCACTAACCGTGCTCAAAATTAAATTACCAAACTGTGCGTTTCGTTTGTTGCATTTTAAATCATTTGCTGGTGAGGTTTCCTAGAACACAAAAACCATATTTTTGTCACAATGTTTCCTGGCTACTGTACATTTAGGGTTATATTTCATTTTGGCCACTCGTCAGCATTTGTTGCGTAGGAGTTTTACCATATTTTACTTCCTCGAATTCATTTCGTCAGTCGAATTCTGCGCAGATCAAGTTTTCCAGAGCAATTGGGCACCCTGACAAAAAAGAAACCGAACGTTCGAGTGCAACGGACTCGTTGCCCGTATAGACAAAAACACGCTCGGGCCGTTCCTACAACTTTGGTATTCTCTATCAACTTGACGCGCAACAAAAAAAAAGTCCATCGCCTTGCCGCCACCCGGCGCATGCGCAGTAAGGAGTCGCCAAAACAAAAACAAAAAAACGAGGTGTGCTCATTTGACGTTCTTTCGGTGACTCTGCCAACTGGAACGACTCGAGGGTGGCGCCATAAAGGTCTCCTAAAAAGGCCGCCCTGTTATGAGCAAATTCGGTCGAGCACGCTACCGCAGACCGACGTCACTCGAAGGCCTTTAGGTTAGTTGGAAAACAACATCTTCCTCGGTGTTATTTTATTTTGGAGCCACATTGAGAAGCCACCAGGCTTCTCAATGTGGCAAGAGAAAGTGGTTGAGCACGAACACCAACCAATACAAGTTTCCAAATATTTCATCGAACTATTTTCAGCAGAAGGAAAATCGAGATTACAATAAATGTTAAATAATTCATACAAATAAACATAATTATCCATCTAATGGGAATCAATCTAATTTGAATTGCACTTTGTTGAAACTGAAATTAAACGAATGTTACCGAATATAAATTTGAATAGCATGGTTCTGAATTTAATCGGAATGGAATAACACTGAAACAAAAATACAAAAAAAAAAACACATTTTAAGGAACTCGTAAGTTTTTCTTTCGCGAAGTGTTGCCTGATTTCGGTGAGCATCAACTTCCAGTTAATTTTTTACAGAGAATAATAAAAATCGACATCAAATGTACTTAAAAAAATAGAAGATACATTTGTCGCTTCGTAAATAAAATAAAAGCGTTGCCAATAATTAAAAAAAAAAAAAATCTCATATTTTCTAAATAAAATAAGCGATAAAATTCGTCATCGTACAGTAAATCAATTACAGAAATGCTTGAATCCATGCTATGGATATGATAGGATTATTCCTTTTTCAGAAAACTGTCCTAGTATCTGAGCAGCAGAGCTGAGAAACGATTCTGACGTAAACGGAAGGAAGCTGATGTCAGCAAGACCATTAAGCTATATTGGGCGAATAACGCAAACGTCAAAACTGCCAACGGGTGGGGGAGCGACACCTAATATTTCCCCTTGTCGAGTTTAGTCTAAAAAGCGATTTTCTGAAGATATTTTTAAAAACGAAGGGGGTCAATTCCAGCTGCATCCCTCTTCCCTCCCCTTCCCTGCCCCTCACATAATCTCTATAGAGATTCGAGGGTGCAGTAATCGTGTAGTGCACTAGGCGCTACGGTGATTTAAAAAAAAAAAAATAAAAAATAAAAATAAAAATACAGACGACTGAACTCTGCGCGTTCTTATTCGTCAGCGGAGAAACAGTTTGGTCGTCACTGAAAATGTTAAATGACAAGTCGTGATCATCGGGATGTTCTTGGTACATAAGCGAAAGAACCAGTATCATTTGGAAGTTGCCGCTGAGCGGCGCTGCGATCGACGCGTGCCGCCATATTCCGGGCATCCCATGATCGTACGAGAAAATATACCAGTGTAGCGCGGGTTAGCGCGGGCTGGTCCGATAGAACAGGCCGACACAATGAACCGAACTTGTTTTGGCCGAAATCGTGACCTCGATGACCAACCATTTCTATAAAAAAAAAAGAAATTCGACACTCAGGTGTTATAGGCTAGGTTGCATCGACGAGCTTGCGAACGATAAAAAAAAATCAAACAAATAATAGCCGAACTTGCGCGTTCCCTGTTTGACAGGTTTGTCAACTGTTTTTTGAGCTTGCATCCGAGATTGCGTTTGCCGACGAAACACAACTGAACAGCCGGCTCAACGCGATTCGCCGCCGAGTTGCTACATGTGTATGGATCAGGTCCAGCACTCATTCAGAGTTTCGCGTTTGATAACCGTAACAATATAATAACACGCATAACTGCATGTACTGTTGTCATCTTTCCTTACTCATGTCATTTTACATGCGATAATTTTAATAAATGAAGCTGTCAAAGCGTAGAGGTTTTAGTCCATTTTTTTTCGAATTCTACTACAAACGAGAGGTTTTATTAGAAATTACTTCATAGATACCAATGAGTTTTTCAAACTTTTTCCAACTTTCTGTCGGCGGTATACAAACGTTATGAGTTACTCAGTTTGACATTCGCAATTGCCTTTATGCACTTAATTTTTTAAAAATGAAAGAAGTGGAATTATACCACAGATGTGGTCGAGAAAAAAGGAACACCTATTTGACTTTCTTTTTGAAGGAAATTATTAACATAATAGGAAACAACTAAAAAATATACAATCGTCCCGCTTAAAATAACCCATATAACCTGCTATATATTTCATCAGTTTTTCTAATTTGGATCCATTAAAACAAGAAGACATTTTTCCAAGACTTGAACCTAACAAGATATACGCATTGCGTGTGCAACTGTAAGACTATGACACAACGTAAGCCTGAAAAAGCCAAGCAGCCCAAGCGCCGAAGCCCACTATAAGCCTCAGTCACAACCATAAACACACCTATACCCCTTTGACGAGGGGATCAACACAACCGTAATCACATGCAACCATCGAGCGCGCAAATCGCATTTCCGTACACTGAAATGGAATGGAATTTATATCGCCTCCTGAGATCCCACACCCTCCCATCTCCCAAATCTTTCAATCGCATGACCTCGAACGCCTCGAATCACGTAAAAATTACGTAGTCTTGAGATCATCTGCAGAATCTAGCTTCTTATTTTTTTAAACTAAAATTACGATATTGCGAGCAATCCGCACATCGGTCGCAGAACAGCTGAGCATCAGTTACGTGAGTAGAAAACATGCCGCAAATTCAAGAGCGAATCGCCGACTGCCTATCCGATTTTCCAGGGCCGATCGAAATGCATGCTCACCGCACGGGGCCCAGTTAGTCTCACGCTGATACGGTTTACGATTTCAAATATAAAAAAAAGAGTTAGACTTTCCGCGAATGGTTTATATGTTTGTCCGCAATACCGTCTGTTCTACAAGCGTATTGATCTTCCAGTTAAGCGTCCACGAAAGTCCGAAGCACCCCCGCATTGAGCCTACACGGCGTATAGAGATATTGGAGCCGAGCCCAATCGCCACAGACGCCCAATAATCACGACATTCTCCAACAAAGCCATTTACTGCGGCTACGACTACAAGGTGTGTGTGTGTGTGTGTTTTATTATGACGGGACCCGCGCCCTGGGCTAAAATTAAATTGTGATCGGCAACTCGTCAGTCCCTTAACTAAATGTATTAATCATCCACCGTTCTACAGGAAGTTCATAGATGAGTCGATAATTAGAATTTATCGTTGAACGAGAAATTAACTGAATATTTGTTTAGTATACTATTAAGCGTAAAAACCCCAAATTTATGAAACTTTAAACTAAATTTAATAAAAATAAATGAAGACGACGTTAAATGTTCGCAGATTAAAAAATTATGTTATTTAATTAAGTCAACTTGAATACCATACAGCAAAATAGGTAATGACAATGAAGTACTTGACAAAAGCAAGACTGTTAAAAAGTTGTTAACTTGGTGGTGGTATTAAAAAAATTACAACTTCATTGAAGTTGGCTACTGCCTGAGCTTAGTAAACCAAAAGGTGGCTCTAATCCAAGGATCTCTGAAGTTAACAACTTTTTAGCAATCTTGCTTTTGTTAAGTACTTCACTGTCATTACCTATTTTGCTGTATGGTATTCAACTTGACTTAATTAACTAACAGAATTTTTTATTCTGCCAAGCATTTAACGTCGTCTTTAATTATTTTAATTACATGACAGTATTCGCGTTGTCGCACGGAAATATTCATTTACTTTCATGTGACTTCCAGCATTTAAATTTAATAATAAAAAATTAACTGAAACCTGGGAATGCTCACTTCTGCAAAACGGCCACGTCAATGCCCGATTTATTTTTCTCCTAGCGAGTTGGCCGTCATTTGACAATGTTTGACTTCGGGGAAATCTAAACTTCAAACGACCATCAAGTATACAAGCAAACCGTATCGCGGTTGTTCAGCGCAAGTTCAAGTAAACTTTTCCTTACACGCACAAACTGACAGCAGCGCAACCCGCGATGCAACATGGATAGGTTCCATGCAACCCCCAATAGTTACTTATCCCGCCCGAGCTTGTTTGGCGAATTAGTATAAGTGTGCCCTGGGCATGTCCCCCAGATGTCTCCCAGAAAAGCAACACTGGATAGTTCGGAACGGGCTAGCATGCGTGTAGACCGTACATACAAGAGCCGCAATATGGCGCTTACGACATCTATACGTACGGCCCACTGACATTTTACTACTACCTTGAGATCGTATCGCTCGCATTGGCCACGCGTATTCGTGTCAAGAGCATTATTAGATTTTTTTTTTTTTTTTTATTTTTCCCCCTCGAGCCAATACATATATTCACCAACACAATGCCGTAACGTATGAACGTTGCTGCATGACTATGTGTGAGGTGAGGAAGAAAGGACGAATCGATGAAAATTGCACCACCCAACCCTCCCTCCCTCGCTCCACTCCCCCCTCGCCACACACAACACGGAAGGCCATTTATTAATCCCCAAATTAGGGGTAGCGCGCGAAATGGAAAACAGATTTGATTCGTTCCTGCCTGCAGTTCAAATCGTTTCCTCATATTTAATATTTAGATTTTGTTAATGGCTTTTCTCTTAAAGCACTCCCATAAACGTTATCACCTCGCATGCGCCATACTGACATGAACGTGTAAATGTACTGGGCGGAATGTTCAACCAATCAATCCTTGAACCGATGTTGACAATTCGCCGATCGTTTGAAACCGCACATCTGAATTAAATAAATATTTAACTAATTATTTAAACCAATGGGATACAGTATGATAGTAAAATATTTTTTTATATTTGTTCAAACTGATATTTAAAAAACTTTTATTGTACCCGATCTATCCAACAAAATTTGTACCGATATTAGTCCTAAATTAATTTATTAAACAGTAACTGTTGATCATAATTGAGATACTGATTGTAGGAGTCGTAGTGATTAGCATGGCTGTCTACTGTGCGAGTGATCGCGGGTTCAATTCTTGAGCATGACCTCCGGAATTTTTTGGACGAGATAATGGAATGGAAGTAAAGCGCTAAAGATCCCTACCTAGGTCAGAAGCCTAGTCAAGAAAATAATTTCAGCGACGCGAGGGAGATAACAGGGTCGAAAAATAGGACATTTTCCTTTTCAGGTCATTTGACCCCCCGCTATAGACTCCATCGGGCTGCTTGTGAATACACATTATAATTGAGCCAATGTGACAAATATGTAGAAAAAATAAATAAAAAAGCTCGGTTAATTTAGGTGTCCGAGTTAACTGAAAATGTCATTTATCACAGTATGGAATGTTTGTTTAGTGTTGAATATCAAATTGTTTACGCAAAGCTAGAATGAAAATGAAACATGAGAGTGATGGGGGGTGTTAAAATAACCGTTCTCAAATAACTGGGAATATTCGCTGGTTTCGTGGGTTCGTTAACGTTGGGCTAAACCAGAGTCACCGCGACCGGAACGCCGAAGGGTGTCGAATGGTACCGCCATTAACCGTGCAGGCGAAATGAGCAATATCCTCGCCTGGTTGGATATGTGGACTGAGATCGAGCCGATGCCGCGTGTCGATTTTCGCCAATAACCTCAATCAGCGAACCGGTCTCGTAACAGGGTCTCCTCGATGCCACCACCACCACCTACGCACAGCACACGTCATACTGCAGAAGTAGATTTTCTGCGCTTGAACGGCTTCTATGATTACAAAGAACAATGAAATGAGGCGTGACTGCGTCGGACTGATGAACGAATTGCGCATTAGCTGTGACAATCTTTATCATATGTGAAGTATCCATACAATGAGCGAAAATCGAACTAGGACGGTAATTTCTAATTCATCAATTTATTAGTATTATTATTATTGTGTACCACTCGTGTTTTTAGGCAATGTCTGAGAGGAACATTTTCACCAATATCCCAGGTCTGAATAAACGAGAATCCAATGCCAATGCCCATAACAAATGCCGAAACGCCAGTTGCAATACCCACAAGGCTACGATGAGTAAATTTGTTAAGTAAATTTAGCATACCGTAACGTGGTTTTATTTCCAATTAAAGTAATAAAAAATTCCCAACGCGAGGGTATTTATTTAATGATATTATTTTTACAAGTTTAAAATGCCATGAAAGACTTCGAGAAATCTTCCAGACTGTAAAATTAAAAATCATACCGTAATATAAAGCTGTTTTTTCATTTATCCTTCAGTGTTTTTGCTCAACTATTCAATCACTTTGATTATAGCCTGGCGGAACACTGGTACCATGATCTACAATTGCACCAACACCCGAAAAGGTCGATCATGCGATGCTCCCGTAGTTTAGCAACGATTTTAATTGGTTATTAGTGATGGTTATTGCTGATATTTAAGATGTGGGTTTTTTTTTTTTTTTGCAGTGTAAATTCTCGCACGGTGCATGCTTCAGCGATTCCCAATATTTCAATGAACATAACCTGGGAAGTAATGGCAAATGCCATGGAGCATAAATCTACACGTTGTACAGACATATTGATTTGGAAATATTATCAGATAGAGACCTGTTCCAGGGAATTGGGCGTATTGGTGGGTGACCCCACCAGATTCAACGTACTCGTAAAATCAGTTTAATTGTTCCATTCGTCATGTTGGTTGCCAACGAAAATAAGCCATTGGCAGAAAATGATCATTACGAAATACCGAGTCCGCATTGGATACACGATGACAACCGGAGATGTACGTGTATAGCTGAACCGACCCATACGAAATGCCAGAGCCATTTATCGTCCAACGTTCGCCGGCAAGTGGCAACGGCTGTATGGCAACCCCCATCTGTCAGCAGGAGCTGATAGGGAACACAATCAGCTCGAACTATTAGATGACGGCAGACACGTCAATTTCGCAGTCCATAGACAAACATGGCAAGTTCAATAACTTCCCCCCCGCGTAAGGTTAAAAAATAACGGCACTTGACAGGACGTTGACGAAGTCCTAAGCGTCAGTAAACACGCTGTATTTATATTAATTAGCCGTAAGCTTCATTTGACATGTGTCAGGAACGTTAATGATTTCATGACATGTCATCGTCCATTAAAGATCGACGACTAAGTACGAGAAATGACTGGTGTGTGGTGCATGTATAAACTTTCCTACAGCGTTCCTTTTTGACAACACGGATTAAACTTAGCCAATGTATAGCTGCATCAAATAAAATAAAATCTTCAAAAAATTAAAAAAGGTCAGTCGACATGAATGGTAGTTATGGTGACGTCACTTTTCTTCGTGGGAAAAACAAACCATATTTCAAGTACGGAAAAGTAGCTTTCGAAACATGTCAACTGTTTGACAGCACCTTTCAAATCGGCGAGCTACACCCATGCATTGATGCGTAAGGTAAACACCAATAGGATAATTAAATTAACGCGCAGGTTTCGCGGAAGCTGTACAGTACAGTGATCAGCAAATACTGTTCTGAGTGTTCTCAACGAACCCAATTTTGATCGGCGATGGGCCATTACGTTAGGGAACGTGGTTCACAGCACGTAAATTCTAACGAATAGATAGGCTATCGCCTAAATACTAGTGTTTCACCCTTTCAACGACGATAAGGTGTAGTCTAATGAGCAGCGAGCCAGGGCCGATGACTGAGTTAGTGAGTCATTCGTCTTTTCCGCGTATGATTTTCCACTTTTGACTCTCGGGCGTCGAGAAAATTGAAAAATTCATTTTTCGTTCGCAGGCCAGCTGCTTATTCATCGATTCTTGGCCAACACATCAGACTCACTAGCGCCCATGAGAATAGAAAGAGGAGAGCGGATTCACCAACAGTGATGTCGATCTTTTAGGCTCGGTGCCTAATTGGCAAACAAGTGACATCAAACTTATTTATGGCCGCCTCACAGCGACGCACGAATGACTCTTTCCGTTTCGTTTCTGAGTTCAACGACTATAGGGGATGATAGATTTTAAACTACCAAAGTCCTAAAATATAAACTGGAGAAAAAATTGACATGCGAATTTGCGAAAGTACATGCAACCTAGTAGACGGTACCACTTTCAATGCACTACATGTACATAATCGGGATGTGAAACTCTTAAAGACAGCAACAAGATTTGCTGCAGTGTTTTGAATATGGAACAACTGCCTATTTACAAGGCCTTTAGGTTAGATATAACCTTAAAATATAAAATACGCTTTTCAAGGGACGTTCCCACAAACGGAGGCGATTAGCCTATGCACATTAACGTCTAAACATGCACTGTGCGTCAAAAGGAAAGCACAGATAACTGCTAATTAATAAAATGCATACATGTACGTAACCCCAATATCATTGAGGTTATCGTAGGTTGCCAGAAATGTACATTACAACATTGGTGAAATTTCAAGTTAGATTGTACTGTAAGGCCTACGCCTAAATATATACACTACGTGTAGTCTTAAGTTCATCGGCTTCCTCATAGTCCTAGGGTTAGCCAAGAATTTAGACTACGGAGTAGAGTATCAAGTTGAATAGAGATTCCTCAAGACAAATTCTGGCACAGACTCATTGAGATATTGACTCCGCCACTGTACATGTAGGAGCTGGCCAGAATTCAACTGTTTTCGCATTTCCCCGCCGGGCTAGTAATCGCATGTAGCTTACCTTCACGGTGATCAGCATTTGTCCGGTGAATTTCGCGTAAATCCATTAAAATTGTCAAATAAAACTATAGTACTTCACGACACAAAAAATAATACAACCGATCACCGCATACGCATAGCGGCCATTTTGCTTTTTTTGCGAAATCTCTCGTCGACTGATTCGCGCGATGTCTGGTGGCCGCACTTGGAACTAATGCCACGCCAAAAAAGAGCGGAAAATTCAAACATTTTGAAGTATGTGATGTTTGCCTGCCAGGCTTGATTTCGCCATCATTTCGCAAAGAACGTTTCTCTCGGTAAAGCTAAAATTAAAGAAAATAGATTTTTTTAATATAATGTCTGTTGGCCGCATGCTTAGACATGGAATTAAGAAGCAATAATAATAATAATGAAGATTAAGCATTTCGATGAAGCATTTCGTCCCCTTTGTATTTGAAACCAGTTTACTTTTAAATTTACAAACAAAATATAAATTTGATCACCTGAACGTCATAAAATTTACAAGTACAAGTTAGAAAAGTACGTGACAGTTCTAGTTCGTGTCGCCAGTCGCCAGATGGCAGCAAATCTTGAGAATTTATTTGCAAAAATATCCCCGCCTGATATCATTGGGAATTTGCTGCGCCGTCCGATTGCTGCGCCATCTCGTGCACAAGGGTGACGACTCTTACTGTCGTCGCGTGCCACATCTGCATGCTACTTCTGTTGCGTCGTACAGGGCTGGCCGAATTGTTATCAATTTAGGTTCAGTTAAAATAAAAAAAGCAAAAGTTTGTGAATAAAATATTGATAAAAACATAGCATGGAACAGGTCATTTAATTATTTTCTTGAAAAACAAAATAAAATTGTGAAATATAATATTTTTCTAATTATTAATTATGGAAAATGTCGAATAACCGATAAAATAAGCATCAAACGCGCGGCATTTAATTATCAATGTAAAATTTAACGTTAGATATTTCTAGCAATGTTGTAATATTAAATATTTATGAGCACTAAAAACACAAAATGACAAGGTGCGCATAAACATCTAATTTTACCAGAGATGAACATTAAATTACCGCTAATTTTCAAGTCTCTGCAACTCATTTTAATGTTGTAATAATTTGGTTAATTTGGTCGCTTCATTCGTGTTTGGGCGCTTAATTCGCTATTCTTGTCGTTTTGTACGGCATCAAGCAGCATTGGTTTTACATGCATTCGATTTTTAAACAAGTGGGAAAACGCCAAACACGTTACCAGAAATGTATTCTTGGGTCATAAATTGAAAACGAGAAAATCAAGGTTGATCAAACAATACATTAAGCGTTCATTTTAAAGCGTGGTTTCAACTTAGTTTATGGTGCATTGCAGCTTGCCAACATCTGAATATTTTATGCAATAGTTGCTAAATATTTTTTCTGGGAATAACGTAAGGTGAAGTGTAGGAATAATGCAAAGGATTTGAAGGTAGGTTGGAGGAACGATTTAGATGTATATGTGTGGTGGCTAGAAAAGAAACGAAAGGGATGACAGTCCCGACAACGGAGGATGTTACCAGGAGGTGCCTCTTCGAGGAAACTAAACTCTTCGCACCTGTGTCGTTTGGAGGCGCCACACACACAGTCAGTCACACATGTACTGTAGCATCAACACTGTCCGATGTTTGGAAACGTTGTGTTATCGGCTGGCGCAAACAAAAAAACAAAAAACATTTTTATTTTCAAGTCACACAAATACTTTATAGAGCATTTTATTTGTTATCATTTTGTTGGTGTTTGGTTGATAGTTTTTTGTACGATTTTGAAATTATTTTCGAAGATGCTTTTGTAACTATTTGCTAAGACGATTTTGAAGCTATTTTCGAAGAAGATGTTGAACTCCAAAACGCGATCTACTGATTGTCATTGTCATTTTCATTTTTGCTCCCAATATAAACATTCAAATTATTATTGACATAAAATCTGCAAAGTTATTCATAATTAAAAAAAAAGTAATTACATATCCTTTGCTGGGAAGATAATAATTTCAATAAATAGCTTTGCAAAATGGTTGATTCCATCAACAAACCTCATCACTCTTTTGCCTAATTTTTACTAATTTGAATTGTTGGGTTATTCCGCTAAATCGTTGATGCTTTTATCTGATTAAAATTTTCGTGATGAGCAATTGAATGGCTGAAGTAATTGTGTAGCGTCAACGACATCAAATGAAAGTGGAGAAGAAAAAAATCAAATAAATTTTCATTTATTTTAAATTCCCGATAGTAAGGCAAATTAAATAATCAGTTTTATTAATATAAAAAACTTTGTTATTAATGGAATTGATTAATTTAATCGTATCACCGTATAGCCTTTAAAATAAATGAAATTTTATTTATTACTTAATTCAATCGCCAGTCGTCTGGACTCTGGACTTAATTCAAATGACGTTGTATACATAGTAAAATAGTCTTCATCGCACTTTACTTTTGCAATTGAAATACACTTTCATTGCAAATATGGCTCCAGTCTAAAACAAAAAAGGAAAATAACAAATTTATATAACTGTTTATCACAAGTGAATAGCTGCCGGCAGCGCGAACTGGGATGATCAAGACGGCGCAGCGGGAGCGGGACACGTGCCCCATTGCTGGGTAAGAACGGCCGCCATTTTGAAGTTCCACCGCGAGCCGGTAGTCTGTCTCTGGGTGTCTTCGCCAATACAAGGTCAGGAGGTCTCCAGGTAGGTCTATTTAAGCCGGAGTCTCCGGTTAAAGGAGGTCACAAGACTGATGTCAGCCCGCGAGTAAGAGTAGAAAGTTGTGTAGCCGGCAGTGGGGAGCGCTCTTTTCGGTTTTCACCAGCAGACAGGTAGCGCTGGTTAACAAAAATCACACGCAAGGCTTGCACGTGAACACAGAGCGCGCGCATTGCATTTTAGCACACCTGAACAAAAGTTTAACAAAAAAATTTAAGCGTCTTTCGCAGAAATCACAAGCAAATCCTGGCCAATTGTTCAGGAGCGAGTTCCTTTTGCCACTCGGGCTCAAATTTCGCGCATTTAACCGTTCTTCGGGAGTAGCTAAGTTTGCTGTTTGCTAAATTAAGAGCTAGAACAAAAATTGCAGTTTGGAAGGCGTGGAGGTTCAATTTTAAGACGACGTCGGACTCCATCCGATAGGAATGGCCGCCGCCCTATATCTGCCGATAACGGTAACTCTTTTGGCGATTCTACTGCAGATCAGCGTTATTCCAACATCAGGTAAGAATTCGGCTGTTTACATTTATTTGTTGTATTTGTTATTAAATCGCAATGCATTTTTAATCTTATTATCTGTTGGCTAATCAAAACTGATAGAAAAAGGTAATTGAGTCACAAAAAAATTATCTTTGACTTTTGGAATAAAGATTATTATAGTTATAATGGATTAGCAATATATGGATGAATTGCTTTCGTACCATAACAATTGAGAATATTTACAATATCTCAGTATCAGGGAAATTGTATACGAGCATTAAAATTATCATTACACAAATATCGAACTATTGAATAATCTGCTATAATCCGAAGGGAGACACTATCAATCAGTCTACTAGTAATGTGAGAAACTTATAAACAAACGCTAGTCATTTTCAATATTGATATCAGAGGCTTTATCAAATTTATTTGAACGTAATTTAATTGAATTTTGAAGATTTGCATGCATCGTAGTTTGTTTATTAATTTAAAAAATGAGTTATGCATTTTAAAATGATTTTAATTTTATTTGTGGAGTATTCAATCGTATCTCTATAAACCGTCAAGCATGAAAATATCACGTGTAAATAATTTGCGAGAGCAAAACAGTTTTCAGATGTGAAAGAAAAATAGATCAATTCGAAATGCCAATTCGAAAAGTCAAACATTAAATTTCTGTTTCAAATGTACGTTGATTTAATATATCATAAAATTAGTTTTATAAATTGTTCAATTCGCAAAAAGTATCACTATTGTCAATGGCGCCAAATCACGTGTTTGCTACCACCCTTATTAAGCCTATGAGCTATATCAGCTTTCCACCCCCAGGCCTTGTCTTTGCAGCCACTTTTCAAACAGGTTAAACAATTATGCTGGCATTAACAATAAAAAACCAGGTTTAACGATAGAATGTAGTTTATATGGGGGTGAACAACACGGTAAATGGTACCCGAATGGCTGGCGGCCATTTTGTTTCCTCGGGATTTAATATACCGGTTGTGGCGTCGCAAAAATAAACACACAGTACCAAGAAATACAATCATCGCAGACGCACGATAGTAAAAACATTTGCTCACATCAATATACAAATAATTAAATTTGAGAGAGAATTATTTTTTTCACGATGTTCAACGAAAAACTAAAATTCCTTATTTACTCTTCAACTTATGTATTAATTTGGACCTCTATGTCCAACCAAGAAATAGATATCGTGTATTTTTTTTCTCAAGAAAAACAAGGGGTTCAATTCAACGAAACACATAATTTTAGAACAATTTCAATACTATCATTTCTAGCAAGTTGACATAATACACGGTGTAAATGAGTAATTCAAATAGCGTATTTCTCGTTAAAGTTTCTGCGGCGGCGTTTATCATACGCTGCATACTTACTAGGACAAATGCAAAAAAAAAAAAAAAAAAAAAAAAAAAAAAAAAAAAACGAAATCGAATCGTAAATGCACGAGTTTATATTTTGTAATAATAAGTTACGTACTGATTCAAATGATATTACCTTTAAAAGGCTGGCGATATTCATCTCTTACTCCCTTGTTGTTTTCTAGGGATCGTTCTGATCTTGATTCTTATTTATGCAAAAAGTTTAGTAATAAAGGAACAGTTGGCATTTTAGGAATTTAAACACACCAACAAAATCACGTCAATGTAAGAACGACAATCACAAATAAATAACATTTTTTAAGCAAACGAATTACGAGTATAACTTATTGATTTGCAACTTTAGGAAAATTTACATTGTTTTCTCAAAATTAGAAAATATTTTTTGTCAAGTTTCTGCACATAATTTTATCTTTCTATTCACAAATAGGTTCTCACAAGAAATGAAATATCACGTCTTGAATGAATCGTGACACTCTTTGCTCGGCAAATTCATTTATCAAGAATAGGGAGTGACAATATGTAACTGGTGTTTCGAAGAAATGCTGATGGCGAAAGTTGCGTGTAGATATAAGTTTTTTGTTTTTCAAAAACAAAACCTGATTTAACCGCATCATGCTTGCAAGCAAGATTTTCCCATCCACTACTACTTTCTGCCGCAATATAGACATGACACGAGATCGTGGAAATACAAATCACAATATGTTGTAAAGGCCACACTAGATTTTTTCTCAAGTTAGTTACTCGGTAATATTTTGCGCTTTTTTAAATGTTGTTGCAATCCGCGATTAGTGCAATGCCAAGCTGCCATTTCCTTTTTTTTTCTCAAGTTTTTTTTTTCATTGACGCTTGAGCACGATGCACTGAAGATTGGAGGAATGTTAATTATTTCAATAATAACCATTATACTCCTAATAAAGAATTTTAGTTGAATCGTACACAGTATGGAGAATACTGGTAAGACTGTCACACTTTAAAAATTGATTTTGAAATGCTTTGGTTAATTTTACTTACACGATAACAGACTGACTGCTACAGTGTATTTACTATTTTATTTATAGCCAAACTATTTTAATAAAACCAATTAAAATTTGAACTATAAAATCATTTGGAAAGAGATATTACCATTTCTGTCAATCAAAAAATTAATAATCAATTGCTAACTCATCTTAAATAATCTGATTTGATTTTAAATGATTTTTAATTTTTTTTTTAAATGACGAGGCATGAACGTCAGTATATTGTATATTCATGCTAATTAATTAGCAATTAATAAGCCATCGACCTCTAAAAACACGCGCATTATTTTAAATTGCACATAGTGACGTCCCAATTTCATTACTGGTTTTCTCCTATTCATGCCAGACAGTGGCAGATCGAGCTCCTAATCTGCTGTCCTAATGACAACTAATTACTCGAGAAAGAAGTGTTAAACTTGTCGTGTCAAGTCGGTGATCCGTATAAGACTAACGGATTCTCTCTTTTAATTGAAACTGCATTCCGAACTACGTATAGGCGAGAAATCATTTAATTAAGGTGTCGTAATCAGCTAGCATCAGGTTGTGAACAAGGCAATTGTGATTCAGGAAGCACAAATACAGTTAATTGATTTTGTTACGGTCGTACAATAATATTGTTGTATCGTCACAGTGACACAATAATATTTGGTCTTTTGCCAACACCCAAATATTATTATTGTAAAATAGTAACAATAATAAAATAAAGCATTACACGAATGGACAACGAATCATTTTGGCTGATAAAAATCTTCAAGACAACCAAAAAAAAAATTAAAAATATAACGTGTGATTTTGCGTACCATTCTAGGAATTTATAAATTTCCTATCGAATTTATTTGCTGCTTGCATGATTATACAGCCGTAATGGCTTTTGTGAACCTTTGTATGTTGACAATGACGAAGATTACAATAGTATGAGCTGAAAATAACACACTTTGCGGGTGGCGGTTCTGCTTTTGCAAATGCACATTAAAAAAAATACAAAAATATATTAGCGCAATATACACTAGTATACAATGCGACCGCTTATGCAGTACATTTTGTATTGTTCAGCAAGGCCGACGACCCTATGTTTTTGCTGCGAGTAGATATAGTAACAAGATTTGTTGGTTATCGCCTACTTTCTTACTATGACACATTTAGGGCAATGTCAGAACCTCATGTTTAGGAAGGCAAAGCATTAAAAAATACTCATTGTAGAAATATATTTAATATATCTTTTCATGACACCTTTTGAAGAATTTGGATACTAACATTCTAAACTAAAAAATAATAATTCAAAATAGAACATTAGGTTGAAATTGCAATTTATAATGTAGCTAATACTTGCTAAATTAGCTGTTCACTTTTAAAATTCAACATCAAAAATAATATTTGAATTAACATTTTTCTAAATTTAACAAGATATAACCGAGAATTATAATGTGCATACACATGTAAATATCTTCTTTTGACGTATAATAGATAGGTCTTTGAGCAAGGGGAAGCGGTCTAGTTTCAAATATTTTGATGAAACGAAAGTGGCGTCATTGGTTAGCGACACATTACGGCAATTGGAACGTTCCAAAAATAAATATAAAAGAGAACGAAAAGGAAACGAATATTTAAAGGTAGGGGAGATTGATCTTAAAGGGTAATAATGAAACTAAATGTATACCCGACAATTTACTTGCACAGGCGCCACGACGTATCATACGTTACGGCCGTACCTCCGCTACAGCCTCCTTTCTAATTGAATTTCATTTCGATTAAATCGTTAATCACTTGATTTTCTTTTATTTAGCCCATGAAATATGTACTTTAATATTCTGTATTTTTAATTTTTTGGAAAAGAAAACCTATCTTACCAATAATACTTTATTCAATTTTGCCCTCAAACATTTTAACACTGAAATATCCAGATCCTTGTATTTTTTCGCGTGCATTCATACAAGCAGATCTCTGTCTAGATTCCCTTATGGTAAAATAATGGTGCTAATGGTTTTATATCGGTACTGTTCTGTATGCTTACAGAACAGACTGGAAGGTATGCGGGTGCGTTTGTGGTTGTCGGGCGCCATTTTGGCCACCGCGAACAGACATTGGCCTACATAATGTGTCGGCCTATCCACGTGGCTGCACCTCCAGTCAATGTATAGCCTGCAGGCTTCCTGCACAAAAATAAATAGACACAATTTGCAGCACAAATCGGTTTACTGTTGCGTTTCCGAGCTGTACAAAATGTCAGGTGCCTTTTGGCAAAAATAAATCGTCATCGCTGTTTAACATTAAGGTTAATTGTCATAATTAAGTCGCAATGACGCCTTCGAGGTTGAGAAAAGAGAATGGAAAAACAAGTTGGGCGACAATTTCTCCTCCATGGACCAACTATCAAAGCTAACAGTTTTCGAAAATTTCCAGCTGATAGCTTTTCGCTCAAATAGTTATTTTTCCAATAGTTATTTTTGGAATTCTTGATTTTTTAGATAATGTTCTGCATTCTCTCAAGTTCCTCCATCTTTAAATCATTTTCCTAGACCTTAAATAAATGCAAGTGGATATTTAATTAGGGAGCAGCTTTTCTACCGCAATCAATCATTTCTTCGCACAATTTTGGTTTACAATGTACAATGTAAAGGATAATTCAACACATCAATAAACCAAGTGAGATCTTCCATCTTGGAATCATTGTTCCACTCCTGACATTCGCCCAAAAGCAGAATCGACGCTTATGTTTACGACTAAGAATAAGAAATTAGCCCATAGTGCTAGTATCAAATAAACACTTGGGCGATAATGTCCTGTACTATTTGATTCTAGGTGACCGAATGTCTTTACAAATTACCTGTCCTCGCCATTAAAGCCTACCACAAACAACCATAGCTGCTTAGAAATTCATGACGTAATGTCGTTATCTCGGCCGCAATTCAAGAATCTTTCTACCGAAGTTAGCCACAGAATATCAAGAGCCAGCCTCATGAATAAGCGAAAGCGGAACACATCTGAAAAGGAAATTGAATGTCTGGGCAGGTTGGACAGCAAAAGAAAAAAGTGTGAAATAAAAGCACGTCTTTTGGTCTTTTGTATGCGGAGTTGTAGAGTTCGGCAGCCGACCTGCCTTGCCACGAAAAAAAAACCTTTTCGGAACAGTTTTTCAATTGCAGTCTTAAAAAATAACTTAAAAGCAAAACCACAAACACCTACTTTTTTCCCCAATTTCCCTCTCGAGCGATTTTTCGTAGTACTGTGCCGTGTTTACCGACGGTTCGCTAAAAAGCGAGTCTCCCGCTCTCCAAATATTGTTAAATCAATTAGACTCCACTCTCGCTGTGGCATCGAGACAGGTAAATTGGTCGACGCCCTCTGCGGAGTGCCGAGCAAATAAAAATAAAACATAGAAGTGGGACACCAGAAGTGTTATGATCATTTCTATTTGTTCATGTGTAAACTAACGCTCATGCACTTCGTCAGAATCTCAATTTTTGTAAGATAACAAATAGAAAAGCAGACAAAATATTTAAAAAAAAATTGAATAGGCCCAAATGTTTGACGCTTCTAAAAAAAAATCGTTTTGTGAAAGTCATTAATGAAATGATGATTATTGGTATGCAAAATTGCAAACAATTTTTATCAATCTTTAGAATTTTATTTAAAACATAATATAATATTAGTAATTATCAAGCACTAAAATAAATGATCAATGTATTTCAATATTTATTGAAAGTTTGTATTGCGATAAAATATTGCATTGACTTTTGACTACCGTGCTATGAATAAATTATTTTTGCTTTTTAATTAACTTTTAAAGTAATTCGTCTGGGGTAACGAAATTTCACTGTAACCAGAAATAAAACAGTCACGAAACTAGAAGACAGAAATACTCAAATTCGTACAGACGAACTCATAGTTATTCGAACTTTCACGAACTCAAATCTCTGAAGTTCTTTAGCTTGAAATCTTATGGTTGACTGATTCCCTGAAATCTTAGGTTAAAATAACTCATAAAAAATAATCTGGTCACACAGGTTTGCTAACCCCGAGAGAGTGCATTAGGGTTTGGTGACCTCAAACGTCTTTTTCCGAGCTCACGACGGCGACGGACCAAGGTCCGTGAACTTGGCTCGCCCAAGTTGGATTTTTGACTCGGGGACCAATACCAAAAATTTGTTCTTTATTTGTTCCAATTTGTTCCAATTTTTATTTATTTATTCCAATCACTGGAAGAAACTATTAGCGAAATACAGGTGGGCGAGCCAGGTTCACGCTGGCTCGACCACCTTGAATTTTTGACTAATTTGACTTTTGACCAATACCAAAAATTTGTTCTATATTTGTTAAAATTTGTTCAAAAAAAAATTATTTGTTTGGTCACTAGAAGAAAATATAAGCAAAACAGTCAGGAAACGACCCAGCGTGAACCTGGCTCGCCCACCTGTATTTTGCTAATAGTTTCTTCCAGTGATTGAAAGAAATATTTTTTTTTTCGATGAAATCTAAAACAAATTTTAGGTATTGGTCCAGAGTCAAAAAACCAACTTGAGCGAGCCAAGTTCACGGACCTGACGGACCAGTCTGAACCAAGCATATGTCTAACAAGGTTCAAGTGATTTCACGGGGAAAATAAAGAGAACAATTCCTTATTGACTACAATGGCAAAGGGGATAGGGTTTGCCCCCAAGCAGGCGCAAATATCATTTGATGATGAGGAAGTTTTGTTGAATCAACTGGAACAGTTGTAAAGAAATTGAAAGAGTCAATAAACATCCTTCAAGTCAATATTTGAGCAACAAAAGACTTTAGCACTTGTATTTGATAATTCTATTGAAGGTTCTTGATTAAATTTATGCAGGGCCTACTTTTTGGATTGAGGATATAAGACATGACGACATTTGAAATACGATTTCCAATCTCTTCTTTATGCGATACATCATGCGTTTAAAAACCTGTATCTCTTCATAATATGAAATATATTTGATTGAAAATGCTTAACGATGAACTGAAATAAAATTATATTTCTATGTCAAGTATTTATGTTAATGTTTATACACATGTGTAGGAGGAAGGCATTACATTTTATCATGAAGAGAATGTACGAGTTCAACGCTAGGTGGCGTTTACAGTTACCATATTAGAACATGCTATATTACAATTACAATTTAAACCCGCCAGCAGCCCCATTTAGGGGGGCCAATGGCGGGGGTCAAAGACCAGTTAATGACAAAGATAACGATTAATAACGATATATAACGATTTCGCCTCATTTGGTTTTAATTTTTCTTCAATAATTCGTAACTTTGATTTTAGAACAATATTTGCTATTGTACAAAAATTCACAAGAAATATACAAGAACTGAAATAATTTCATACGAAACAGTGAAAACCATAGTCATATAGCATTTTCCGACAATTAACCGACGTCCGCCTACTGATGTTTAAGGAGTGATTGCTATGGCACCCACTTCGTATTACTAACCTAGATACAGGAACACGTTTTGTTATGCCTCGGTCTACCTTCCAAACACTATTTGATATAATGTATACGTGTGTGTATACATGTATATAAAGCTGCGTCAGAAGGAATGTTAACAACAAATGTTTAATTGATTGGCCAACCATATGTCGAATTTAGTCGTCATAAATTGGTTGATAAGGAAAAACGATTTGCTTCCGGTTGTAGCCGGCTAATGCCTACATTCATGTTGACAGCTAAATATTTGCATAATGCAGAATGCAAGAATGTAGAATTTCATGTATTCAATAATAGTCCTCACCAGTTAGCTCAATAATTTTGTGTCAGCTCTTTGCGAATGTGGCAAGAATTTTATTTATTATCACTTTATGAATTCAATTTCCATAGGCATTCAGCATCAAATATCAATCAACAAGTAGTCATCAGCTAGCTATTAAAATAGACATGCAAAAATATGAATTAAAAAATGAAAATTCCTTTTGAAGAAGTGACCTGTTGGATACATTTATGGCATTGCTAGTTTTTTTTGCCACCCTGTATTAAGGAATCCTGTTGGCGTGCCTTGAACGCATGGACAGTTGTGAATATTAATGAGAACCCTGAGGAGCATAAATACAGGTTGTTTGACATTCACACCGGGCTCTGTCCTTGAATTTATGGCATCAGCAATACAAGGAGGTAGAGATTTAATAACTGAGGGAAGGTGGTGGGGGCTCTTTGTGTATCAACACTGAGACAACCGTTGCTGGTGAGATCATCAACTCCTTCTCAACATGCAACCGTATAATCGCTACACAAAATGAAGGATTACGTTCTTTATTAGCCAACGACCAATAACGTCCGAGTCACGTAAACGATTGTATAATGACTTTTCTCAATGTGAGTCTCGTTTCCCCTTTGGGCAAGCACTCGGCAGTCGAAGTCGAAGAAGTTCGACTGAGGTTGTATGTAACCCTTGTCCTTTCGAAGAGGAACAAACAATTAAGTCATCTTAAATTTGGATTTGGTTAAAATTAACAAAAATGTTCTGCTACTATTGTTAAAATTGCGGTATTGCAAAACGTGGCGAAATAATTTTGCCCACATAATGAATTAAAAAATCCAATAAATTTGGCTTAGCAAGATCATGAGGTAAAAATATTGATACTTTTGGTATCTCGAAACAATCATCATTTCATATGCATGATGCTAATTAGAGATAGAGAATTATAGATAGAGATAGATAGAGAATTAGCGATATTAATTACAATGACGGAACGATCTAAGCACATGCCATTTGTTCATGTACAGAGAACTGCCATAAAATAAATAATATTTTCTGGCAATAATATTTTTGAATTTATTTTTTGACTGTGGTGTGAAAATAAATATGGACGCCCATACAGACAAGCCCATATTACGATTACGTATTTTCCGTTCATTTATTTTGATGCACTAAGCTTTTCGTAACAAAGAATAAAACTTACCCAAGTTGCTGTCTGTACACAGACATTTTTGTGGTTATCTCTACCCACTGTGAAATTATATTATCAGACATTTCATCTTTCCTCGCATGATGTGGTTGGGCAAATAACACTTTTACTTTTTTTACGATCGACATTCCGAAATCGAAAGGTTTTGAAAAAAAAAAACGGTCATTAACTCGTTTATCATGGGCGTACCGCTAAACTGCCAATTCTCAGCAGGGCAACCAAAAAAAAAGTTGTTCATTTTGTGCGTCTGCAATTCTCAAAAGTTGTTTTATGTAGAAGTTTCTCCTCATACTGAAAGCGTCATTTGTATTACAGTCACATACTCGCCTGTCTTTTACACGCTTCCTTTTTCCTCCTCCAAGCTAAAATTAATGTTTTCGAAATATTTGTAAATTCTTGATGTCTACCGCAGTCTCCAAAAAAATAATAAATAAACATACTCTTTGTTGCTTTGTTTGATCAATCAGAAAAGCGTTTAACGCTGCCGATGTCCCCAATTGGATGTTAATTTCCGTGAATATAAATTTGCAAAACCGCATAGTTATTAACTTCCGACCGTTCAACAACTAACTGTTTATAAATATTTATAGTTTTATCGAGCGAAGCAGTTTTTCCTTTTGTATCAAGCGAATGGGCGACATTCCTCTTACTGACTACAACGCAAAATTAACATGACAAATGTGGACATTAAATGAACAGTTCATCGTTATTTCACTATTAAAAGACATCCACGCAACCATAACAAGATAAGTTAATGACCGCGTGATTAACGTTGTCCTATTAGAAACGAAACACTTAATTCGCTTGCAAGGCGATTTTTTTTTTTTTAAGTAAAAACTGCGAATCAAAAACGATAATGTTCAAAGAGTACATCGTTTGAATTCAAATTTTGTTGCAAACATTTTGTAATTAAGTTTCACTTGCCTATATGGCGCAAACAAACGCCGTGAATAAAAACGAGCAAAAAATAAAGGAAAAGAAAATCCCGCCAGCAATCCAAAATAATAAATAACTTTTGATTGGATTAAAAGATTTCAGTAAACAAAGTGATGCTCACCTACATGTATGTTTTTACCATAACTTTCAGACGCTAGGAGGCGTTTCAAACGACAGGAGGACACCAACACCACCTCATCCCCTCACGTGAGGTTCACTCCTCCGCCCAAGCCACGCTCCAAGAACGAGCCGTTCATTTGTCCATTTGAGGGCGGCCTCTTCGCCGACCCCCAGACATGTCGCCGCTTCTTTACGTGCACGGCCGGGGAGGCGTTCCAGCAGAATTGCCCTCCCGGTCTCTTCTTTGACGATGTCAAGAAGTATTGCACCTTCAAGACCGAGGCCATTTGCGGACCCGTTAAATACGGTAAGATACGAATCGAAAAAAGTTGAAATCTCAGAAGCAACTAAAAACCATACTTGTGAAATGTGTCGGGAATCATATACGATCGCCAACTTATTTTTGTTTAACCTGTTGATGTGATTTTAAAGAGTCCACTACCGCCGGACATGTTGATGAGGCTCTTGTGGCCAAAAAATGCGATCCAGCAGTATGCGTACTTCCCGAGTGCTTCTGCAGTTCTGACGGAACACAGATTCCAGGTGGATTGAATCCAGAAGAGGTAAACATTACATTTAAAACTTTGTTCAAAAATAAAACACTCCTTTAAGATAAGCCCGTTGCGAAGACGAATTGTACGTACCGATGGCTCAGTGGGTATGACGACATCCTACGAAGCCGACGGTCCCGGGTTCGATTCCCGGCGCAGGC